>JAULKM010000001.1:18552096-18589500 GCA_032355605.1 Rubia tinctorum
TATTGGTGTAGGATCCATGACTAGTGTTTAGTACCTATAGTGAGCAGACGAATAGCCGCGATAAAAGATCAGCTTTCTTTTCTTTAAGTTATTGTCAACCCAATTTGACCATGTCGTTAAAGCTCTTCTATAAGCTTCCACGGCATCAAATTTAGGATAGATGAAGTCACCTTCTTTGTAGTAGTTTTTCCTGCAAAAATTCACCCATTAAATACATCTATAACTCTGTAGCATGACAGTCACAAATGTATGCTGAGAGAGTATGTGCTATATGGTAATGAGAGAAGCACATAACACAGAATATTTCTATTTCACAATTACATTGATTAAAAGCATAACAGGTGTAATAGGAAAAACAAAGGTTTACGAGACTAACACGTGTATAGGAAATTCAATCATACAGTGGCAAAATGCATTTGGACTTACCCTCTAGCAGTTTTTCCATGAACCCACCAGTGCCCCGTGTTGAAGACAAGAATGTCAGCTCGCAGCCATCGGCTAGATGATTTGTCTATGCGGTCTATTGATAGAGTTGGATTTGTATTTCCTTGCCCATTGATACGCATACCCTCTCTAACAAGGAAATGTGACCGTGAAAATTCCACGGAGCAATTGTAATCCTGGTAAAAACAACAATGTAACAAAGATTTTATAAGCAAGCTCTTCTTGCCAGTAAATTAATTTCCATAAATGTCCATTTTACATATGTAATCCTCGCAAGTTAAAGAAATACTATCTGAAAGAGATCTCACAACACATCCCCAGTAATTGCAATAGAAAACACTCCTAGAATATAGAAAGCATTAAAAAGCTCAGTGAACTAATTTCTCTGATAGCATAAGAAGGCAAGACCTATGGTCAGTAAAGATATGAAGTAACCTCAAATTTGAAGATGAAAGAGCCTCTCCCCTTTGAAATTTTGTACCCGTGGGCTTCATACATTTTGCTTTTATTTTGTAAGCCTTCACGTAAAAGGCATAGAAGCGATTCAAACTGATTTCTGTTCATGGAGTCTCCTACCAGCATCAGCCTCTTTCCTCTTAATCTCACCAAAAAATCCGTTGCATTAAACCTGCACAAATCAGACTGTGAGTTGTCTTCTCTAAAATAGTGTCCTTGCTCTTTGGTGCTTTACATTAAAAAGTACCTCAATGAAAATCTAAATAAATGTGCCAAAGGAAAGAACAAAGCTATATTGCTCCCATTTGAAAAGAAGAGTGTAATGCTATTCATATAACTGTATTTGTCTTTCATCCGAACGGTTTAACACACTCCTCCACTCCAACTAGTTTAACAACAGTATTCTCCTTCATGACCCAATCCTTTCATTGTTAACCAGCCACTGTGCAAACAAATTATCACAACATCGGTACAACCTAATTTAAGAGCCAACAACACATACCAAATCATCAAATTATCCAAACAGAGCTAACAGCCAGAATGGATTAGTTTATTTTGCAAAACAAAATTCCAAATACAATACAGACTGCCCAAAACTTCTGCCGCAATCTAGCCAAGGAAACACCACCAAATCCCAATCCCTTATAAAGCAACCACAGATTGAGAAAAGGCAGCACCTCCACTATTTTACGATTATATTGAACTTCTTTTTGTTTTTCCTCACTAACGTAGGTAGATAGGCTACCAAAACCACCCTACTCTTCTGTAAACTTCTTCAAAGACTTCAATTAGATAATGCATCTTATTGCCAACACTTCCAACGTAAACTGATGCCAGTCATAATCAGTCCCAATATCAACAATCGCCAAATGATACTAGACCAATCAAATGTACAAATGGAAACTGACCTTGGAAGATCACATCCATCCGGCTGCCACCGCAACTTCGTATACTCCGAATCCAGCCTACCATTGCTCTGACAATCAAAACCTTCATCAACATAAGGACAAGAACCTGGTTTGTAGAGCGGGTACTCCTCATCTTTCACCCACTTTCCCTTATAAAAATCACAACTTTTCCACAATGACGAGTCAATACCATCACTTTCAGCATTAAAAACTGGCGGTCCTTCAGAAATCGTCTCATTACTATCAACTAAAGGTTGTTTTCCACCCTTTTCATCAAAATTTGAACTGGGCATCTCGTTGGTATCAAAATTTGATCTTGAAGCATTTTCTGAACTGAGTTTTTCCTCAAGATTTGAATTTGATGAGAAGGGTTGTGATGAAACCGGAATTTGAATGGATCTTGAAGGTGATGAGAGGTACGTGTAAAGCGAGAGTTGAGGCTGGAGATACTGCCAGCTGATGAGGAGTAGAGTTACGAGAAACAAAAGCAGAATGGAGAAATTCCGAAGAGAGTACGAATGATTCTTGTGGGGGAAAATAGGGGCGGGAGTTGCCATCATGCGAGAAGCATGTTCTGCACTTTTTTTGGTCGTGGTGTTGGTTTCTGCGTAGTTGGTGCTTACCGGTTTGCTATTAGGTTCTCAAATCCGTGTCTTATTATGAAGGATGGGAATTCGACATTGTGGTGGTGCTAACTGAAGAAGGTTAATGATCTGAGGGGTGGAATAATGATTTTAGGGATAGTAAAAGTCTCAAAAAGACGGTCTCTACATTTTTATTTTAGAGTGATTTTTCTAATTGGTGTCCTGTATATATACTTATGAACAGGTGAAAGATTAATTTGCAAATTAAGAAAAGTTGAAGAAATTCGTGAGCCAGATGATAAGATTAAAATGGGTTAGCAAAAATGGGTTCGAAACCCTCGTTTTGCTTCAAGTTCGAAATAATCGTTTTCTTCCTTCTCCTTCTCCGAAAAACTGCAAATTAAAGCTACGATTTCCCTCCTTCTTCAACCACAATTTTTTTACTGATTTCTTCCTTCTTACCACAAATCTTTTACCGATTTCTTCCTTCTTCTTCTCCAAATTACTGCAAATTAAAGCTGTGATTTCTCTGCTTCTTCAACCAAAAATAATTTACCGATTTATTCTCTGATGTCCTCCTTCGACAACCGGCGACTTTCCAGAAAAACTGAAATCCTTCTCCGATTGATTCATCTTCTTCTTTTTCCGATGAACTCTTCAAACAATCGATTACTCTCCAGCGAAATTTGCGATGAACTCTTCACCTTATAACAAGATCTACATAAAAAAAAATTCAATTTTAAACGTATGAAATTCAGTTTCAAGAGAATGAAATTTTGCCTAATAGTGTCCAATATATAAAATTTTCACATTTGAATGAGTTTATGTTGTTAACTTGCCTTCAATGTAAATGAAATTGTTGTTGAAACTTCTGTTGTTATGAATTCTCCCGCTATGACATGTAAAAACATGTGGCAAATATTTGAAAAACGAACTAAATGCTGTTGGAATTTTTCGTATATACTATACACCTGTTACATTACAATACGTATCATTTGTGTTAAAACATGCACCTATTTTAGAAACTGTGTAAAGGAATTATGAAACATTGTCATGAGGTAATGCATATGTTAAGTTATGAATAGTTTGTGTTTTGTTAAAACATGCACATGTTATCCTACAACTAGTATATGATATTTTACACAGATCGGAGGAGACTAAAATTTGACATTTTAAAATTGTCATATTAACTCTGCATTAAATACTTTACAACATGCATTGTTCAAATAAAACCATGTGTCTGATTATTAATTGTCAACACCTTTTATGAATAGCAAAACTTTGTTACGGGATCGTGCATAAGTTAACTTATGAATTGTTTATATTTTGTTAAAACATGCATATGTTAGACTCCAACTAGTATTTCTTATAGCATACATAACAGAGGTCACATAATTTTCTAGTTTTTCAAATTTTCATATGTACTACATTTAATACCTTACCATATATACTGATTACATTAAAACATATATTTGTTTTTAAAAAATATGAGCATATTTCCATAATTTAAATCAAAGAGGGATTATAGAAAGTCTTGTCGGCGTGAAAGAAACACATGTAAAACATTGCATATTTTGTATAAAAACATGCAAATTTGGTCAATTTCAAACACAAGAGGGGCTATCAACATTTAAACAAAATGGAAGATAAATTGTTCATGACAGAAGTCTTCCATTGGGAAACTTACAATTACAACATATTCCTATCTAAATTAACTAATTTTTTTTAATACAATGAATCAATTATTAATATTAAAAAGGGGTTCATCTTCAAATCTCAAGTTCATTGTCATTTTCATCTGAATCCTTCTCGCGTTAGAACGTCTCGTGGAGTCTAATGTTCAATATTGTTTGTTTCCTTAAAATTTATAACCACTTCAACTTTAAATCCAAATCCTGCAAAAAGTTATACACGTTGGATATTAATAGTTGCAACAAAGAAGCAAACATGTACAATTTTTAATTTAAAACAAACAATAATCAATAATGAAAAAAAATCAAACACAACAAAAGTAACAAGTACGTAGTGGATACTAAAAAATGCAATATATAAGTAAACAAATCCAGTCCCTGATTCAAAACGGCAACCAACAACAAATTTATATTTAAAAAATCATACACAACACAACTAACAATTACATACTGGATAGTAATAGATGCAACATATAAGTAAACACGTGTTGTTCCTAATTCAAAACGGACAATCAACAACAAATGAAAATAAAAAGGCATACACAGTACAACTAACAAGTACACACTGGATAATAACATATGCAACATATAAGTAAATAGATGCACCTCGTAATTCAAAACGAACAATCAACAACGTTTGGATAAAAGGTCATTCATTGTACAACTAATAAGTACACGGATAATAATAATTGCAACATATAAGTAAACAAATGCACCTCGTAATTCAATACGAACAATGAACAAATTTGTTGTAACATCAAGAGGATAATTCAAAACCATATCTTTAATAATGAACATAGAAACTGAAAACACTTTAAACAATGCCTATCCAACGCTCAACAAAACAAAGAACATACCAAGTCAAACACAAATTGTCTAATTATACTGTCAAAAATAAACCCTAGATATACGACATACCTCATCCAGTGATTGATCGATAAACAACCGATGAAGAAACAAAACATCGACAACGGAGAAGAATCACAAAAATGAGCGGACGGAGAATCGCAAAGAAGAGGCAGAGAAATGCAGAGAAGAGGTGTCAAAATGCAGAGAAAAAGCTGAAAAATGTGCGGTTACGGAGAAACAGAGAAGAGGGGGAGAAATTGCCGGTGAAAAGAGAGAAATTGCTAGAGAAAGAAGAGATCTTATCGCAGAGAGAAAGAGGAAGAGCTCTAAAAAGAAAGAGGAAGAGCTCTAAAAAGAAAGAGGAACCGAGATTCTAATACAACTAAAACATTAATTTTTTCATTAATTACAAACTGAACCCCATTTTGAAAAATAGTCCATGGCATGTCCATAAGCTTATGGATAGACAACCTTTCCTGAGACTTTCTCTTTATTTTAAATATTGTAATTTAAAATAAAATAAAATATTTGTATTTTAAAAGTTAAAAAAGTAATAATGTGTATTTGAATGTGAAATATAAAAATAGATAATGTAAAAAAATTATTTTTAAAAAATCAAATTTAGTATGTAATTTAACAAATGCATTGTATAAGGTAAAAATAAGTGGACTGTTCATAAGCTTATGGACAGACCGCCTATCAGGAGACCCACTTTGTCGGGATATATACAAATATAACCCTATATACTTCATTAAGTGCATGTATAACTCTGAGATAATTTAAAATATAAAAAAACTCTAGCTACTTAATGAAACTACAAATATAACCCTAAAAACTATATTTCGGCATTGACTGGCCATTTCCGGCCATTGCCAAACTAGAAATGACCAAAATGCCCTTTTAGCCAAATACAAAAAGTTGAAAGACAAAAACTCCCTTTGCCCCCTCCCCGCTTGTTCTGTCACCACCATGCTCATTAATTGCATTGACTGCTCAATCTAATGCATTATTTTGCATACTGGACAGACTCATCGCAATCATGCTTAACAGCAAGCCTAGGAAATGTTTAGAAAAATTAATCTTTCCCTCTTTGTGTGATCAAGTTGAAAAATGAAAAAAAAGTGAGACACCAAAATTTGGGATGCGGAAAACCTATGAAAAACCACAGGACTATGTAGTCTAAATATTCCACTCTATGAGGCTATAGTAGGGTTACAAATATCACATCCAAGTTGGATGGATTACAAGGCTACTCACACTATGATGAAACTTTCACTAACTATAGCTGATGAAGACTTCTCTCTAACTCCTCACTTTAAGGGTCGATCTCTCACATTAGAAGGAAAGGAAGTGGTTATGGAATGGAGTGGATGAGATTCAATGATGAACTCTTCTCCAACACCTCTTTTTATAGGTGAACCAAGCATTCTCTAGAATACTCTTCCATCTCCCCAACAACCATAGTAAATGTTTGGAGCCTTCTACGTGGTAGTCTAGATTCTTCCCCCATCATCCGAGAAACATCATCCCTGTTCCATCAATGGAGAGTTCTAGAATTAGGGAGAAAACCCAACAAATCCCTTCCGGCCTAATTAGAATGGATCATCACGTCGGAACCTTTGCAACAATCATCAAACTTCTTACTTGGTAATGCCTTAGTCATCATGTCTGACCAATTGTCATCGGTGTGCACCTTTTCAATTTGTAGTCGTTTTTCTTCCAGTACATCCTGAATCCAATGATAACGAATATCAATATGCTTTGTTCGTAAATGGTAGGTTGAATTCCTAGCTAAGTGGATGGCACTCTGGTTGTCACAAAAGAGGACATACTTCTCTTACTTTAACCTAAACTCCAGTAGGAAGTTCTTCATCCACAACATCTGCTTGCAAGCTTCCATGGTAGAAATGTACTCCACTTTCTTCGTAGAAAGAGCCACACACTTTTTGAGTTTTGACTGCCAAGACACAGACCCCCCTTGAAAAAGGTTGTTAGATATCCCGATGTTGATTTTCTAGACTCCAAGTCTCCAGCCATGTCTGCATATGTGTATCCATCCAACAAAGGTTCTTGTTTTCTAAAGCACAAACACCAGTTGGTTGTTCCTCTGAGATATCGAAGTATCCATTTCACAAATGCCCAATGTTCCTTCCTAGGCTTTGACAAATGCCTGCTCACCACACCAAATACATGTGCAATACCTGGCCGGATACATATCATGGCGTACATGAGACTACTAACATCCAATGAATATGGAACACCTCTCATATTTTCATCACCTTTTGTGCTTTGTTTCTTGTCAAACTTGAAATGCCCACCAAATGGTACACTAACGAGTTTGGCCTTTTTCATGTTAAATCTCTCAAGATTTTTTTAAATATATCTCTCTTAGGATAGCCAAAGTGACCTTTCATATCAATCTCGAGTGATCCTCATCCCAAGGATCTGTCTGGCTGGTCCCAAATATTTCATAGCGGATGAATTACTCAATGCTTTCCTAAGAGCAGTAATTCTACCTTTATTATGCTCAACAGTCAACATATCATCAACATAAAGCATGCGTATGAGAAAGTCACCTCTATCGTACCTCTTCACGAAGACACAATGATCAGTGTGTGTCTTCTTAAATCCCCGATGACTCATGAAGGATTCAAATTTCTTGTACATTTAGCGCGGTGCTTTCTTCAACCCATAGAGACTCCTTTTGAGTTGGCATACCAAATTCTCTTTTCCTGGATGTACGAATCCCTCGGGTTGCTCCATGTATATTTATTCCTCAAGATCTCCATGTCAGAAAGCTGTCTTTACATCGATTTGTTCAACCTCCAAGTCCATACTGGCAGCGAGACCCAATGTAACTCGGATTGACGACATCTTCACCAAGGGTGAGAATATCTCATCAAAGTTATTCCTTTTTTCTGATTGCATCCTTTAACAACAAGCTGAGCCTTATATCTTGGTTTTGAGTTTTTCACCTTGGTCTTAAGCTTACACACATTTTCACTTTATAGATCTTTCCCCTTTCGGTAACTCCACAAGATCATAGGCATAATTCTTGTGTAAGGACTTCATCTTTTCTTGCATAGCCCTTTCCCAATCATCTTTGTTATCACTTGTCATGGCTTCGACACAGTGTTAAGGATCACCCTCATTAGTGAGTGTCACGTACTCATCTCGAGGGTATCTAGATGAAGGCCAACTCTCTCTAGTGGAACGCCGGGGCTCAGGTTCGACTGGATCATCCACTTTCTCCATCACTCCACCACCTACCTGAGGTTGCTCTGTTGTGGTTTGCTCATCATTGATCTCAACTTCATTATGATTTACCTCATTTTTTGTATCATCTCGTACCACCGGAGATGTCATAGGATCATAATGCCCGTTGGTTCGCCTAGACTGGGCTTATTGTGATATCTTGCAATCACTAATAGTATGGTTCTAGAGGAAGATGACATCTCAGCTTATGACTATATTTTTCGAGAACAGATCCCACAACTGATACCCAAACTCATCTTTGGGTGAGCCAAGGTAGATGCACTCCTTTGTTTTTTAATCTAGCTTGGCCCGCTTTTCCTTAGGGATGTGAATAAACGCCCGACATCCGAAAACCTTTAGATGGTCATATGCTACCTTTTTCTCTGACCAAATCTCCATCCAAGGGTACTGAAGGCAACATGTTAATTTTGTCAACACCGGTTTTAACAACTTCTCCCCAGAAAGCTTTAGGGAGGTGAGCGTGAGACAACATGAACTGAACTCGCTCTTCAATGGTGTGATTTATTTGCTAAGAAATTCCATTTAGCTAAGGCTTTTTTGGCGGCATCTTCTCAAGTCGGATGCCATAGGACTTGCAGTATTCTTCATATAGGCCACGGTATTCTCCACCATTATCTGCTCTGAAAGAGTTTAGCTTATCTGTTTCACGTTCCACCTTTGCATGAAACTCCTTGAATGCCTCAAGCACCTGGTCTTTTGTTTTCAACAAAAACATCCAAACCTTTCTCGAATCACTACAAGAAACATGAACTATTACTTTGCACCTCTTACCTCTATTTTTTGGCTTAGGTCAAATAACCAAGGTAAATAATAGGTTTTTCACCTCTGTTCTATGATAACCACGGTAAATAATTTCCAATGCGAAGTAATAAGTATGACTGACGTAGCTGTGACATCGACAACATTGGTATCACCTAGCAGTAAAAGTGTATTACTAGATGAAAGACTTTGCACACATGGTCGGATCGACCAGATTTACATTGACATTAAATTGACTTCGCACATTGGGACTAGCAATGTCTTACATGCCCATAGCTCCAAACCAGTTCGTAAATCCAATCAAATAAATTTAATCATGCGACGTCGCAAGTTAGTCTGTAACTTGTCGGTTAACTCGGCATCATTGGTGCGAATGGTGTGCGAAGTCAGAGTTCTTGGGCGTATCTAATAAATAAACAATGGATAACCAATACATCCAAAACTTGGATACCATGAAAATGTCCCATCCCAAGTTCACAACAGCCAGTCTGAAATATAATGAAACTAAATTGGAAATACTAATATTGCAACCGTGCATACAATATCCAGGAAACATCCCACAAATTAAAAGTTACCAAGCAAAAGAGAAAATATCCCAAAAAATCCCAAAAAAATCATCAGCATGCACGACAAAATAACAATCATGGAAATCAATAGGGTGGTGACGGGGTTGGGATGTCATCTGCCAATGAACTATTTCCACCTGACTCTTCTGTGGAAGACTCGGTATCGTCGTTGTCAGACCCTTCTTCATCATCTGTCAATCTCACGCCATCATCGTCATCCACAGGAACCTCATTCCCAGGTGGATTGATCGCACTAGAAATCATAGAGTTTAGTTCCACCAATTAATCCAAAACAATTTGTACGTTGCGGTCCGTCCACTGCGCCAGGGCCTAGGTCTCAGCCACGTCCTTCATGAGGATTCTCCAAGAGCTATGCTTAAGGAATGTTGGGAAAAATAAGTTAATTGAAATAACAATTATAAAACGTAAATAATTAATATTTTGGAATAACCATAAAACCTAAAAACTTTCATACCCAATTGCGGGGCAGGAATACTGGTGGTGACAAGATTCTTTGTTGTGGAAGCCGAAGGGTTTTCCTCGTTCCAGGTTGGTAGATGCACTTCCACATTTCCTGTGGGGACGTTGCGATCAATCTATGTCCCTGCATTGCAATGCCAATGCTTTTTCCCAAAGTATTTTGCATCCTAGTACTTTGGATGGATCTTTGCCTTTAATTTTATTGGAACCTCATTTTTCTCCAGAATGGCGGTGATGACGTTGTTGTAGAGGAGTGTCCGACTCATCCTTGCAATGACCACTTGGTGCATCTCCAGGATGATGGTGTACCCGTTGTTTACTACCTTCTTCTCCACAAGGTGGTAGTACGTGATGACCCAGTTGATCGTGCACTCCAAAAGATGTCCGGGAGGGATCAAAATTTGTACAATTATATTGTACGTCATCCTTTCCTCGAGAGATTCTACCTTTAGGTGATCCTGGGCACCAACTGTGCACCCAATCACTTTATTGATGAGCTCTGTCATCATCTCCACGTCCACCCCATTCACTCTTGTATTGTAGATCTCCATAGATTCCTGAGTGAAATTTTCGTATATTTTCTTGACCTTTGTATCATACGTTGGTCTGTCCAAGCATATCAAACCCTCCATTCCGAAAGGTTATCAAACCCTCCATTCCCAAAGGTTTGAATGGTTTGAGGAAAACATTGAGGTGGAGTCACGCCACGTCCTCGGGCTTCATTACCCTGACCTTATTTATCCTGCAGCCCAGGATCTTTTTCGAAACGCTTCTGTGCCTCCTCATTTATGAAGCGTATGTTGTCCCACATTTACGGTAGAGAGGTAGGTTTTTATTCGTCTTGTTAGTGCGTGACAGATCTTCTTCCACGGTGTTTTCCTTAAACCTCTTGGTTGCCTGCTTCATTCGAGCCATCTGTGGAAAACGTGAACTTGGAACAATTAGTTCAATAAGGAAGAACCTAGATTATACATATGTAAATCCCGATGTCACATTCATGTTGTAGATATGTTGGCAAAATCAATGTGTGCTATGCGAAATCGCATATTCATGTGTATGAATTTATGGCGTTGTATCTAACACATCTTCTGCGCCGAAAGACTGTGTGACTCGGATACGAATTAACCTAAAACATCAAAAATATGAACTAACATCAACATCAAAACACAAACAGGTAAAATGCCATTAATAAGTAGCAATAATGGGTGCAACGACAGTTACCTAAACCCTAGCCCTAGCTAATAATTCGTAAACAAGTCCCAAACCAAATTGAATAAACCCAAGATCTAAAAACGCAACAACTCATACACTGTGAATATTTTAAAATCATGTAATGGGACACTAAAGGAGTTCCTAAAATTTGGAAAAAAAACCACTGTCAAATTTGGGGGAAAAAACTTACCTTGGTTCACCGTTGGTGTGACGTTTTCGGTTGCGAATGCGAAAGGGTTGGTCATTGGGAAGCTTTTAAACTTGTGGTGGAACGCAGTCATTTTATCCAATGTGCGACGTCTCATGCAATGTCACATAGGAAGATAGAAAGAGAGATCTTAGTGCAATGTCGCAGTTCTTATATTTGGCCTACACATATGCTTTGGGCTTAGGCCGTGATGGAACCTAATCGGCAAGAGCTGACATCGTATTTAATTCGATCGACATGATAGAAGACCAACAATCATGCGACTTCGCATATGATCATGAGTGGGCCTAAATAGACAAGCGGCCCAAACCAAAAATATCTTCGGGCCTGGTCGGAGGTGGAGAAAATTCACGATAGCCCAATGTCGCATTTACATTTCATCTCTAGGTATTTATTTTTTCTGAGTCTTTAGCAATATCACAATTTGGAGTATAGGCCAATTATTGGGTGGTCTAGAGGAAATTCTAAATGATTACTTAAGACTATACGATGTTCACCCGTAAGAACTTGTGGAATTCTACGTTGACTTTGAAAAGTTTTGTTATCAATAAGACGGTCATTGTCTCTCTTATTTTTTTGGACATTTAGATCGGACATTTATGACCCTCATGTTGTTTGTGGCTCATTAAATCCATGACATATACTCATGTTGTTAATATATGCTGATGTTATTCTGGGTTTGGTGAACGATCCAGTCATGTGGGGGTACCAATTACTCTGGAGGTGAGATGAATGAAATTGATGAGGGAGATTATGAAATGGCTGGAAGATAATTACATAGCCCTTTTGGATTCAAATTCTAATTTTATGATGGGTGGTGTCTACTTTCGATTTTATTATTGAATTGACCTTTCAAGGATTGTTATTGTTTCATGTTACGTACTTTGCATACAATGTATAAAAACATTGAAATAAAATATAATTGGAAATAGTGCAGGAAAACTAAAAACTACAGTGAAGAACGTAGGCATAAAAAACAATTGGCCCAGCACCATTTACCACCTTGAATAACTGCGCGTACCCGATCTCGAGTTTCTCTTCTACAAGAAACCTAGTAAACCCCTTCGGGATCAGGGTCTTCCACATCCGGTTTCCTGAATAGTGCATGTCATACTCTCTTCAGTTGCACTGCAGCACAACCGGCTCCTTTAACTGTGGTAGGACCTCGAAATGTGGGCTGAGACGTACTGATTTATAAACAAAAAATAAAATTTAGTAAACATGAATGTAACATATAGAATAAGTTAATTTAAAATGAAATACATGTGTGACAGAGAGGACTTACCAAAATCGAAACATCCATGTAGTTTTTTTTCGTGAGAGTTTGGACAAAGTTGAATGGACGAACCTCCCTGTTATTGTTCCGAGTACAATGATCGTCATCTGAATCACTATGGATCTGCATTGGTTAATGAAATGTTTAATAAACTAATTAAAAAATAAATAAGAAAATAATAGAATTTAAATCCTAACAAGAAATCACTCACCTCAATTGCGGCACGTCTGCTTGAACCGGGATTCTTGACCATTCTTCCCAAAATTCGATTAAAAATTGGCTCATTTAATCTCTCTTTTTTTGACAAGGCTTCACATGTTACTGTCATACCATAAATTGACTTGGCTGACATGTGTATGCGACATCGCCAACCATTCGGAAAAAGCAATTGGTTATGCAAGAATTGTGCGACTTCATATTCAAGTAGGGTTAGGAGAACAAAGAAATGAACGACGTAGCTTCACGACCGCTCCTAACGAAGTAGGATCGATGAGTCTGCAACGTCGTATTTAACGGTTATAGAAACAATATCAACATCAGAAAATAGGAACAAACAAAGGTATCCACAAAAATATAGGGCTGGTTGACAGTAAAGAACTTACAAAAAAAATCCTAAAATGTAGAGCCAAAATCTGTTTTAAATTTTAATAAAAAACTAAGAACATATTAATACACCATATACATATCAAATTTGATATCAAATACAAAAATTAAAGTACTCTAGAAAATCTATGGAGCATACCTTAGAAATTGAGGGTTGAGGGACTGCTGAAATTCGAGGGAAAATTGAATGTTTAAAGGGATGTATGAGGTGGGCTCCATATATATACTCGTTACAAAGTGTTGTGAATTCCGCATGGGACGAAGCGACGTCGCGGAGTTGTCGACCAAACCAACATGTTACCGACATTGTAGTGAACTCGTCTAATCTATTTATGGGCCTCACCTTTTCAGCCCACTAGTGTAGTAACATGCCCATGTTTAACCAACAACATATGCGATATTGCAGATATGTAGTGTTAAGTGACAACTTATCGATATATGATCGAAGTCAGTTTGGATTGAAGTGGGCCTTACCATTTTGGCCCACTAGCATACAAGGGCATGGCCCGCATTTGACAAAAAAAATGCAATTGATCTTCATAACAGTTAATAGTATGTTACGGTAAAAGGTAAGTAAGCATAGAACCAAATGTGACAATGTACAATACAAAAGTACAGGGTCGTGGCCCATATGGCTGCAAAACTAATAGTGCCAAACTATAATCAAATGAAACATATGACATGAAATACTAGTACTTTATCTTCCGATCTAGGCAGCAACCCTAACTAGTAATAGGGAAACACACCAGTATGGTCTCCTCGTAGTGCTTGAGAGCACAGTGGCTGATTGAGGATCCAGAATCCTCTTCGCCCTCAAGTAGTGAGACAAGTGATGCTCTGACCATGCTGAAGAACAACCCCCTCGGGGTGTGTACTTCGTGGTGCATGGAAGTCGGGCTGAATTGATGGTTTTCCAAGTGATGCTGTTGCGATCTATGGTCTGCAGTGTAGTCCCTCTCATGGAAAAAGATGGTGTGCTGATGAAGTGTTGATCCTGATGTTCCACCGGTGGAGTGGTCTTCCTGGTGGTGGTTGTCGAGTGCGCCAAGGGGTATGCCGCTTGATGCCCAGGATTGTGGGCAAGATCTCACTCAAGTTCGATGTTTGAGCCCTAAGTAGTGAGTGATCTTGCCTTCAATCCACCTTGAAATAATGAGATCGTGGCGAGTGAAGATGAGTATCCCAAAAGCTGAAGTGAGTATCCTAATGTGTTAACCCAATCGTGTCTCAAAATAATGTTGTGATGTGGCTGGATGGTGCACGACCTTCTGAATTTGGTATACTTATACTGTGTATACCGACGTGACAGTTCTGTAACTGTCTTCCCCACTTTAGGTAAGTGGGCAGATATGAACGGATTTGTCGATACTGTGCATTACCATCACCTGCACGGATCGGAATTTGTGATACTATGGCCACACTGATTTAATGCCAAAGTGGGATGTCTTCGCCGCACATCCTTGCGCAGCAGTTCTGGAGCTGCCCCTCCTATTTTTAGTAAATGGGCAACTATCACCAGATATGTTACCGTGTATTTCCGGTAAGTGCATGGACCAAAATTTGTGTGGAGTTAATAGAATATTATATACTATAATTGAAGTTTATAAACGTCCACGAACTTCATAGACGTGCAGTTCGATGGGAATCAATTTTAGCACAAACGATGAACTTTATAGACGTCCAATTCCACGGGAACCACCACATAGAATCTCATGAAATTTTTTATTCTTGGTTTTCAAAGAAATATAATATAATTATGTGCATAATTTTTTTAAAGCGGTAGTATAAGCCTTAGAGTACATTTTAGAAGATTACTTACAAGTATACAAGGCGTCATTCGGAAGAACCTGTGGAAGTTTATGTGGAGTAAAATCAGTTTTTTATTACCATCGATAAGTAAAAGTTCAACTTCAGATGTAAAATTTTTGTTTTAGGGTCAATTGTAATCGGGTTTGCGAATGCCAGTGTCCATATATAATATTGCACTTCGGTCTCCCCAACAGAGTGGGAGTACTTGCAATGTAAATCTGGAGATACACTAAACCGATTTACCAATTCACGACCACAATGTTCCTATTTGGTCATGGATGGATATAATGGGGCAATCGTCCTTCATTTTTGTTAATATTCCATAAATACCCTTACCATAATCATTGTGAGAACGTTTCATTTCCAACACATAGAATTGCATGAAAATTTAAGTTCTTGGTTTTCCAAACAATAAAAAGATACTAGAATTACGTCCTAAATTTTTTTTAAAGCGATAGTACAAGGTATATAGTTAATTGTAGAAAATTACTTCGAGTATACAAGGCATCATTCAGAAGAACTTGTGCAAAGTACATGTGGAATAAGACCAGTTTCTTTATAACCCTCGGTAAGTATTAGTTGAACTTCGGATGTCAAGGTTTTATTTCGGGTCGATCGTGATTTCATTTGGGAATGTCAGTGTACATTTATAATTTTGCACTTAGATACCTCCGACTGAGTAGGAGAACTTGATTTTTAAAACTACGGTGAACTTTTTGTTATTCACATTTTCAAAACAATAGTTTTTCCATTTGTGCATAAACGAGACGTCTTTTAGGGCTGCAATATTAACATGCAGTATTTTATGACACTATTCCCTAATTTGATTTTGATAGATACGTGCGATGTCGCAATTTTTTTTCACAAAATGATTCAAAAAGTGATCCCGGTACGACGTCGTTCGAATTGAATTTTCCGATGGGAACAAAAAATTTGGGCACAAAATTTGAACCCAAAATCCCCCCCCCCCCCCACATATTTTTCATTTGAATAACATTCAACAAAGAACACACATTTCCCATCAATCCCCCTCCCAACCCAACAATATACCATCATTTCCATTTCACTCAAACACAACTAATAAAGAACTCACTCAATTTGCTTCTCTAAAACATCAACAAACATATGAGAATGGAGCACCTCTGAGTTCAAATTAATTGAGGTAGTTTTACATCCATTCCGTGTTCATTTCCAATATTTTTACCATATACCTTCTACATGTTTTTCCTTCTCATAGATCAAAGATTGGATATTTTCATAAAGTATGATGATTGTGTAACATTATGTATGGTGTATATTTTTCGGCTTTTCTAGATAGTGCAATGTTTGAAAGGTTTGATAAAAATGGCTTAGATTAGGGCTAATTGTGGACAATAACTATGTTTTTTATGAATACAGGTTGAATGTACGATGTCAGTCATAGGTTATCCTCCCATACGATATGTGACCGGACAATCATCTACGTCAAAATGCTATGAAATTATTGTCATAGAAGTTGAATATCCGGCGTCGCTCGTTTGTCCTACTTTGCAACATCGTTCATCCTTGCATGTGACGTCGCTTATAATCTGACCAGGTACTTTTAACATGTTCATATTAATGTATTTTACGTATGACTATATCATGGGACTGCGAAATTCTAACATAAATTTTGTTTCGTGTGTGTATTTTTTAATAGCAAATAAAGAGTTATCAATGGACTTCCAGCGTGCAATGTGGACAATGTAGGTTCAATACATTAATTGATATTTCAATTTCATACCAATCTCATGTATTTTAATATAATCTAACATGTATATACCATCATTATTATAGTTCTGTTAGTTCCTTACATTATCAATTTTTTTGACATCAATTGCACAATAATTGATTGTCATCTTATTTGTAAACATTTCATTAATTGTGGAACATTAGGTAACATGTAATGGATATTGACGAACAAATGTTTGTGTAATCAAATATTAAATCAAATATCAGGTAACACGTAACAAATGTTTGTGTAATCAAATATTAAATTTTATAATATTGTACGAGAACCTATTTCTCCGAGACTAATCCACGACGTCGCACCAACCAGTGGAGTGACGATACCATACCGATGTCACACAAACAGGTGGATTTTTTTGCAACGTCAATCAAAATAAAATGACGACGTATTCCACAGCCTTACACGTCAGCATGAACGGCGGTGCTGGTTAAGAGCATGCGATGTCGCAAACCCTTGACCATGACGTCACCCTTATTTATTTGCGACATCGACACTAGCAACGTTACAAAAATTTCAATATCATCATCCAACTTCTTTCTATTAATGCGTCGCTCCATATCAGGTCGATGTCATTCTGAACCATGTTGCAACTGTGAACTCCAGTCGTCGATTATCTTCCTTGAACCAACATCGCACACCAAATTACTGACGTCAGTCCAAAACTGAGGTAAAAAGTACTTTTTTACCTTGGTTACAAACCGATGTAAAAAATGTAAATTTTACACACCCACATTTACCTCGGTTTTTAGAGGGCTTAATACCGAGGTAAAAAAACCATGTAGAACCGAGGTAGTAGGTGTTGTTTGTTATAGTGAATGGTCATCAATGGAAGTTACAAAATAAAATGCATCACCAAGATATCATTCAGTCATAGAGAATACATCAATGTGGACTAAGTCAAGAATATGCTCTCTTCTACGTGGATACAGTAATCTTGCAAAAGAAACTCTATGTTGTTTTCCAGCTAAACAATCAGTGCAATGGTAAAGTGTTATACCTTTTATGCACGGGAGGATGTTTTTTCGAGCTAGGATCTACAAACCATTCTCGCTCATATGGCCGAGCGTCTTGTGCCATAGCTCCATACCTGAGTTCTCGTGAGTAGCATTAACCTCCCCCTTGTAGATTTGTCCTTGCATACAATATAGTGATCCATCTTTTCTTCCTCGACTAGTGACCATGTTACCACTAGTGATCTTCCATTTCCATCTCCAAAATGGCTAGTCATTCTGGCATCGTCAAGTTTCCTGGCCGATATAAGGTTGAGTGGTATTTCTAGAACATGTCGTCCATCCATTAGCACGAGTTTGCATCCCGTGCTTGTCTTCAAGATGATGTTGCCTAAGCCAACCATCTTACTAGTGACTTGATTTCTCATCTTCACAACACCGAAATCTCTACGCTAATAAGAGGAGAAAAGCTCTACGTGTGGGGTAACATGGAAAAAGGCACCAGAATCACCAATCCAAAGGTTATCACTATAGGTGAGATTGACATAGTCGTCAATGACAAAAAATTCACCGCACTCCACAGATGCAACTGCAGTAGTGCTCTTATCTTCCTTCTTCTCTGGGTCAATTTAGTTTCATTTAACCATTCCATTCTTCTAGTATCTCTTGAGATTGCGGCATATCACTCTCTTATGGCCCGCCTTACCAAAATATTAACAAGTAACCTGAGAACAAGACTTTGGCCGCCCTCATGATTTGTCACATCTACTACTTCTATGTCTTCCACGTGACTCACTTCTACCTCGATTATCGATCACATTGGCCTCTGCGTAGGTTGTTGTGCCACGTTCCTTTTTCCATGATTCTTCATTGATTAAGTTGTCGGTGACGCCATCCATGTTATGCTATCCTTCTGGAGCCGAGTTGTTAAGCGTGACCACCAATGTTTCCAAACTTTCAAGTATTAAGATTAGGAGCATCAAGGATTTCAACTCGTTATTGATTTTCATCTCAATCTTTGTCAATTGATTCATGAGCCCCTTGAAGTCATTTGAGTGCTCAATAATATTTTGGCCATACTTGTACTCTAATTTGACTAATCGACTTACTAAGTGAGCTTTGTTACGTGGTGCCTTCTTTTGAATCATGGACTCAAGTTTTGCCCATAGCTCAAAGGCATTTCGTAAGTAGAAACATGCTCAAATAAACTACAATCAATGTACTTACGAATCATGGCGACCGTCTTCCTATTTAGGAGCTCTCACTCTTTATCATTCTTGTCCTCCGGCTTGGTCTCTTCCATAATTACTTTGTACATATCTTTGCAAAATAGATGATCTTCCATCATGGGCTTCCAATAGGCATAGTTCTCTGTCGTGAGCATGAACATTTCTCCATCATGAGTGATACTTGCCTCCATCTTGACTTCCACAAGAAACCAATGTCGATGAACCTTACTTTGATACCTCTGTTCGAAAAAATTAATGTTTCCCTTTTTATGTGATCAAGATGAAAAATGAAAAATGAAGAAAAATGAGACACCAAAATTCGGTAACGCGAAAAACCAAATTGGTAAACATTGCGGCACTATGTAGTCTAAATATTTCACTATATAAGGCTATAGTTGGGTTACAAATATCTCACCCAAGTTTGATTGATTACGTGGCTACTCACACTATGGTGGAACACTCACTAACTAGAGGGGATGAAGACTTATCTCTAACTCCTCACTCTAAGAGTGGATCTCTCACATTATAAGGAAAGGAAGTGGCTATGGAATGGAGTGGATGGAATTGAATGATGAACTCTTCTTCAACACCTCTATTTATAGGTGAGCCGAACATGTTCTAGAATTCTCTTCCATCTCCCAAACAATCATAGTAAATGCCTGGAGACTTTTAGAATGTAGTCTAGATTCTTCCCCCATCATCCTATAAACACCCCATCCCTTCTTCCATCAAAGGAGAGTTTTAGAATTAGGGATGAAACCCAACAAGAAGAGAAATCAAATGGAAAAGTTCAACTAGGATACAACCTCGCAAATATCAGAATATCTAAGGTCCCTCTTGAATAAAGTTCAAGCATTTCCCATCCAAATCATGAACCTTAACACATTGACCTGCTGTAGTGTTGGTCCATTTTCTCAAAAGAACAGGGGAACTTGTTCCTAGTTTCATCGTGTTAACAAATTTTACAAAATCCATGTTTTGGGCTCAAATATCTTGCCACTAGGGATGATCACTTTGGGTCGGGTCTAAACCAATCCCGCAAGGTTTGAAAATCCTAAACCCATACCCAAACCCAACGGGTCTAACGGGTCTTTAGGTTCAAAATGAGTCTAAATTTATATTAAAAAATCTTAACTAAATTATACATATATTATCCTAAATACAAATAATTTATGGTTAATATGCACCCGAGTTAATTCTTCAAGAAAAAAAATCCATGCTTAGAAGTTTAACAATCATACAACAAACCAATATATGAAAGATGTTTGTTGAATTGTGCCCACATAAAAATACAAAATCTCTAATTTTATTTGTCCTTGACATAAGAAATAAACAAAGTCACTTATTTCTTTTTTCAAGACCTCCATAAACTCCACACATCACTCTTCCGTCTCCGCATCAATATTATCATCAAGATCCTATAGAAAGTTGCATTATAACAAACTAACCAATTTTTAATTTTTAATGTAGATATAAATGGTTGAAAAATAGAAATAGTTTTCTTTACCATGTCAATGTTGTCAACTAGTCCATTTTTCGTGTTTGAATCATCAACAACGGTAGAACAAGCATGTGTATTTTTAACGTACTTGTATAAAGATTATATAGATAAGTAAATAATAAGAAGAGTAGGAAAAATTGGAACTCAATAAAATAAAATGTAACACAATCACATTCTAAAAGACAATCACATTTTTGGTCATTGAGAAAAAAGATTAATACATTTAATATCTTCCATCATCCAATTTTGCAAGCACATGAATGCTTCCACGGTTTGTGAATGAAGTCTAGCATGATGAGGACTAAGAACTCACCCGCACATGCTAAAATCGCTTTCGAAAGCCACGGTTGAAACGGGAATGAAAAGAATGTCCCCAACAATCTTTCGCAAAGTAGGATATTTTACCTCAATTTTCCACCAAAAGAGAATATCAAACTCGACATCATCGGGTAGTTAATCTTCATTCAAATATTCATCTACTTCACACTTCACATTCATCTTTATCTTCTTTATTTTCTTGACTTGGGCATATTCATCCTCATCATCTTCAAAAGAAGTTTCAGATGCTCTTTTTTTTGCTAGTTCCATGAAGTGGTTCTTGATCACTCATCTCATTACCTTTTCCTTGATATTCCACAATGAGGTCATCAAGAATCTTCCTAAATTTTTGTAGTTCCACTTCAGCTCCATCACCAAAGAACTTTTCATAATAACATTCCACACATTCCTCAATATTGTATCCAATATTCCTAAATATTTCATAATAACATTCCTAAATTTTCTTGACTTTGATCCAATATTGTAGGAATGGCCAAAGTTGGACTAATATCATGTCAATACTTGTCAAAATTTTCAATCACGCTATTGGCCATCTTCCTAATAATTTAAATATCACTTGCTAACTACCTTTTCAAAGAAATTCTAATGGCACATATTTTCCAAACAAACAAGTTGATGGTTACAAATTTTCTACCTGATATTGTGTTGTAAAAAAACAAGTTGATAGTCTTGTGAAAAAAAATCTTCTTCTCACAAACAACTGCAGTCAAAGTCCATTCATTCTCAATAGGAACAATAAACTTCATCTTTTTATTCAACCGCTTCAATCTCATGAACGCATCCTTAAAAGGCAAAATAGTTTGAAGCATTAAAAATGTCAAGTTCCACCTTGTTTTACAGTCAAGAACCATGCGTTCCATATTAATCAAGTTCAAAAATTGACAAGCCTCATCAAATTTCTTTATTATTTTAGGAGTTGTCATCCAAAATGAAACACACTCTCATGCCGCCTCAATTCCACATTTGATCACATCCAATCCATCTTGAATAACCAAGTTAAGAATATGAGCATTACAACGCATATGCAAAAAGTCTCCACCTAACATGAGTGTCCCTCCTTCAAACTTTTCCTACAAAATCTTTATCATTCCATCATTGGTACTACAATTATCAACTACCACACACAAGCTTATTTTCCGATGAATATTGAGATAAACTTTTCATCAAAACATTGCAATTATTCCTTTAGTATGTGGACATGACACATAACAAAACCTAAAATATAAACACTGAGAATATTTTTTTAAAAAAACACATCGAGAATATTACAAAATAATGTAGATGCAATTTGTAATATTTTTATAATAATATTCTCACAAAATATAAATTAATATAAAAAATTCATACCTCAACGATCGATTTCGTAGAATCTATTGTTGGTCTATAAAATGTGCCGTCACAACCATATAACCCTTATTTTGATTGAAAGAAATCCCCACATGGGAGTCATGATGGATATTCTATTGTCATTGTGTCCGAGCAATGCATTGAGAGATTTTTTTAATCTTCAATATACTTCAGAACTATATCACGTTTCAAATTATGCCTTGACATTATCTTCAAAGAAGGATTGAGATTATGCACAAATATAATAAGTCGATATGCTCCACCGTACTCAAACCAACCCATTAACCAAGTGCCAACGAGAAAACTCTCGATCAAATACACTAACCTTTCCTTGAATATCTAAAGAAATTAATCCATCATCTTTCGACATCATACTCGTGTTTGTCCATGCGTAAGATTGAAATGTCTTCACACACACACACACACACTGTATTCTTATGTATTCTGAGGTGTGTGGTTGCATGAGCACCACTGAAGCCAATTTTCTTTTGCAACACTTGCAAATTAATTTTTCAAATTCGTTTACAACAACCTTATTGAAGAACTCCCACATATATGATATTCGCCTCTTAGTTGATTTGGATTTTGTGCTCAGATTAATAGTTTGATTGGCATCATCTTCTTCAATTTTTGTGAATCCATCATCTTCATCCGGTTGAGTAGTATTAGACCATTTTCTAGAAATAGATATCTTACCCTCCATCAATGTTGAAATCTTCTATCAAACTGAAACATGTTCACAAAAAATTACATACAAATTAATACTTAAAAGCATGATATACATTTGTAGCAAGGTAAAACATGATATATGTAGCCTAATAAAACATAATGCAATGACCCAATCAATGATTAGTATAATAAATAACCATACATAAACCTCAAGCAATTATAGATTCAAAATTAAACAATCATCAATTAAAAATTATATTATATTATCATTCAAATATATCTGTTTTATATAACAAAATATTACTTCTATAATCTATACTACATATAAAATGATTCCATTCTACAATCTATACTACATATAAAATGATTCCATCTATATATAATATAATCTTACATCTACCTTTTATAGTAAAATCTTACAATAGGCATATGTAATGTATTATAATTCAATATCTAAAATGAAAATCTCTCATGAACTACACACGAAAATATTATAATTTTACAAATTTTAGTTGAGCTCCATATAGAAATATCATACCATGACAGAGTTTCAAAAAAATTTCAACAAAATATCAAACAAAATCTTATATAATGTATAACATACCAATACATTTTTAACACTAAGAAATTTTATAATCAGTACACATACGTAGTCGAATCCAGTCCAAGCATTCAATATTACAATATTATAGGTTTTACAGTAGGTTTAAAATGTTATATAACAAAAACCTAACCCCATATACAATATACCAAATTCATTTCTAAACCTAAAATAAATTTATAATCAATAATTGCTACGTATTACGACAATCTAGATTGAAGAATATAATATTAGTGATGAAATCAACTTTTTTTTAATCTAAAGAAGGTTTGAACTACGTAGATAAACTTATATTTTCTTATGAAGGTTTATCTCTAACAAAATATTATCTAACACTACCCTAGGAAAGAACAAATAGCACAATATTACACAATGATTCTAATGAGCTATGTATGTTTGTGAGACATAAATCTGCGTAATCTCAAATAAAATCTTATTGAATAATATATCTCAATGCAATCCCAGATTCCCAATCATGTCGAAATATTGAATAAAAAATTTAAAATTCTTACGAGAAGATGAGATGTCAGAGAGAATACAATGTGGACAATTGTAGAAAGTTGTCGGCTACCATCCAAAAAGGGAGAGAGAATATCCAACTGATTAGGATCTAGGTTTAAATTATATATATAATTAGTCTTACGTTGGTTTATCAGTCGGATCTGGGTTTTAATTTTTTAGACCTGAATCCTGACCCTTTTAAAAATTTAGACCCGAACCCAATGTGTAACTTTTTTAGACCCATACCCAACCCAACGAGCCTAGACCATGTTAGTATGGGTTGGGTCCTAGATTCACGATCATCCCTACTTACCACTACTCCACAATTTTGTCGATGAAACTCACCACACCATATATGAGCATGATTTCCAGAGTCTCCCTCTCAAGGTTTGGTTCCGTCTCTAGTGCCGGTGCCCGGAGAAGCCCTCTTCCGGGTTCCACTACTTGGTACTCCTCCTCACAAGCCACAAATCCCACCAAAATCCACGAGAATCCCAATAGCACCAGAAGCTACGCTAACATCGCTTATCTGCCCAACGTGAAGTTGTGGACGCGCCCTCTATCTCCCCATCTCTTAATCTACCAGATGCAGTGGAAGTGCCGCTGATTCGTGGTGGATTTCAAATTGGAAGGATTTTTTCGGGGTGGAGAAGATTTATGTTGGCCGAAGGGAAAACCTAAATAGGGATGTGGAGTTTTGGAGAGGGAAAAATGGTAATTAAATTTTTTTAAAATTTTAGATTCATATTTAATAGGGGCAAAAATGATATTTCATTTAAATTCGACCAATACTACAGTTGGCCAAATTTTCAGGTGAGCCCAAGGGCATATGTGCACTTTTGAAAAATTGAGGGGCATACATGCACAAATACAAGAATTGTAGGGTATAAATGCACTGTGTTCTAAAGTAAAATGATGTTATTATGTCAAAAGAATGTAGAAAAAAGTCAATAATGTTTTAGATTGATAATAAAATGAGAAGATATAAAAAGCATAAAAATTATTATTATTGTATGCTTTGGGATTTTTGATGAGCATTGTAATAAGAATACAATATGTTACGTATATGCAGAATTGTCTCAGTTATTAATGAAAATGTAATTGAATTTTGATCGATACTAAATTGCATGTTTATATGGAAAAATTAAATCATAACTGAATGATCTATTAACATAGTAAAATATTTAAATTTTGATAAGGTGACGGTATATACATGGCCCATGAAACCCTAGCTTAAGAAACACCTCGTTACAACCAGTTCGCTAACCACTCAGAAACTGACCAATTTCACTTGCAGTCAGATAATTGATCTTGGAAAAAGTGCAGATGCACCACTCACCATGGTACCCTTTATTAGACCATGATCTTGAAGAGTGGAGCACATCATGCAAGCCATAATCACACAACCAGGGGCCTATAAATTAAGATGTAAAACACTAGTCCAATGTAAGCAATTATATCAACAATAAATTAAAAACAAAACACATACATTGAGTAGAGCATCAGAGGTCCCTCCATATTTCTTATAGGTTCCCGAAAGGGTGGGACCCGTGAAGCTGATCCCGAAGTCTATCATTGCTTAGAAGTATCCCACCGCATCAGTGTGGTGCCGACTGTGGGGACGCCTTTTTCATTCTAGGTTTTGATGGTCTTCAGGAAAGTCTGGAGACCACCCCTGAACCATTCTCCACTCAAAAATTACACAAATAAAGAATCAAATACATGGTGGAGTAGAAAAATAGGAAATCGACTAGATAAATCTAAAGAAAATCGCGGACAACAACTAGTACACAAAACGGGTTTGTTGAAACAGGCCAAGGAAAACTGCATTAATGGCATAGTTGTATGTCGACAAGCTTTATGAGACAAGCCAACGCCAAAGCCATGTAACGGTAGCACTAGGTCAAAAGAAAGGATTTAGCATATCAGGCCAGGTATACTGCAACAAGGGCACACCCAATCCCAACACACCCAAGCAAATCAATGACAAAGGTACACTTACGATAACACCATACTGATACATGCATTACCCCCCCCTAAGAAGACGTAGTCAGAAGAACCACTTAAAATGGAACTAGGCATGATAGATTTAGCTCTTAGAAAGCTGGGAAAAGCTATGCTTGCACCATTTAAAGTAATCCAAGTAATGAACCGACTATTGGACCCCCGGAGGTGGAATCAGCTCCTTGAAGTGTTAACAAAATGCACCTTGCCAACTCGATAATGCAACCAACACAAACTAGCCTTAGGCATTATAACCATAAAGAAGATAAAAAACTTTCACCAAACAAAGCGATACTTACAACAAGAATAAAATATAACAAAAATACATGGTCGAAAGACCACCAAAAGTTTCATTAATCTTAAAGCCTTGAATCAAAAACTAAGTATTACAGTAAGGATGCATCCCTAAACTACAAACTTCTCCCTATGGAGAACTAAAAGTCCCAAACCTATTATATTAAAAGCAACATAAGTCCATAGATGTATGTTGGTGATTCCATAAAAGGTCCCCAATGGGAGAAGTTAGGAGAATGGAAACTCATTCGTCCCATTCTCTCTTCTATAACTACTGCTCCAGTGATAGAGCAGCATCCTCCGTACCTATTAGGGAAGGTGTACAAGAAAGCACCAATATCACTCCACTGGCACACTTTCCCTATTCACAGGTGGAAGACTTGCAAGCACACCTACCATTTGCGTTATACATCTTCTTCTCCTGATTTTAACTCTAGAAGACTCAGATATATCCCATGTTAGTTATTCCTTGCGCCCATATTAGCGGGCCTCCCAGATAATATTTCCACATTATCATCCATACCTCTTATACATTCACCTATCCCATCCTCTAATCCTTCCCAAAATCATTAAAAACACAACACTTATTAGAATACAATAGCATAAAAAATACCAATAAAAAATCCACAATATATACTTCGAATCACGTAACCGGATTAAACCCTCCAAACAACCCCGACCATCACATAACGGGGTTTTTGTGCCCATATCATATTGTGGATATCCCCAGTGTCCCTAAAAAGTTGGAAAATCATTAAAAAAATACAAGCCATTATCCCTATGTGGATAATGTTTAATACTTCCACGATACCTAAAAACTACTTCCCAAAAATACAATTTCATTATCCTAATTTCGTAAACACTTTAGCAATGCCCTTTTTATGGGCATGATCTAACACGGGAAAATAACTCTTCATTATTAAAACACTTAGAATGACGTGTTTGCACGTTTCTCAAAAATTGACTAACCTATTATTTAGTTTTGAGAAGTGGAACACCGTAATATTCTTGCCATAAAGAATCAAAATAGACCTTGCCTATGTGGAATTATAATCCACTAACTAAGCCCATTTCCCCGTAGTCTACAAAACAATCCATATCGATTAGAGCCCAAGTTATAACACATATACACACCTGATGTGCACCTAGAAACATGTGTTTCCTAATGCATTTAGCACATTTGTTAGTATATTTTGTATGGTTTATTTCTAGGTTTAGGTGAGCTTACATCACAAGGGGTTTAGATAACCTTTGTTGGTTTTCTTGTCTAAATATCTCGTTTTGTAGATTATTTAGATCTAATGGGTTCTATGTCCTTACGAGCATCTAGATCCTATTTTGTGAGCGTTATTGTAGATAGCATGTAAGCACTTCGGAGTAGAATTTGTGAAAGCCATTCGCAAAAATGGTAGAAGATATTGAAGGCCATTCGCAAGGATGATAGTAGACCAAAGGCCACGGGCTTAATCATGGTAGTAGATGGAATGCGTTGAAGAGAAGATGTTGAAGTTCGGAAGACTTAGAAGACAGACACGACCCATGCCAACCAAGATGGTCGTGTAGCTAAGTATAGGTGCGGGTCGTGTTTGATTGCATGGACCGTGCCCCTTGACCTGAAGATACAGTTCATGCCCCACAACCTTACGTGCGGGTGCGCCCTCATAATTCGAAGAACTCAACTCCAGTCCGCAACCCTTAAGAAATTGCATGGTCCGTGCCCCTCAGACAACCAAAATGCCTATCTAGTCTGAAGCCCAAATGGAATTTCAGGGGCTGCATGCTCAGTTGACCAAGAAACCTCTTCTAGTTGGCGACCCGCGTGCTATTACATAACCCGTGCTGACGTGGATCACGTGGCTACTAGGGTTTCCCCTTGTTTTTGGCCTTTTTAAGGCCCATTTTCCACCTAATATTTAAGGAGCACTAGTCTACTAGGGCTTAAGAGAGCCTTCAAAATTTTAGTCTCATTTTCCTAGTTCTAACAGTAGGTAGAGAGAGAAAGGAACTAACCTTTCCTTTTCTCTCTTGTTTTATTATTTCCTAGTTTGATGTCTATGGCATTGAATCCAATGCTTAATTTGGGTTTAATGTCCATGGAGTAATGAAATTTCTTCTTCGTATTCTGCTGAGGGTCCCAACTGAGCATCAACATAATGCCCCTCAGCTTCCCTTCAGCCATCACCTGACCCAATCACAACCCTTCAGCCATCACCGGACCCAATCACAGCAAATCTCGAAAACATTATTCCTGCATAAAAAAGCAAAATCATTAACAAAAGACATCAAATAAACTTTGCAAAACTATTAGAATTAAACACATAAAATATCAAAAAATAATTTCAAATTCGAAAACCTTGCTTCCCCCTAGGCATGCTTATCTTCACATAATGCACAGACAATTCTACCACAATCTTGCTTTTTTACTCGTCGATTTCCCTAACTTGTCTGATTGTCTATCCACGGGAATAACTGAATTCCACAAAGGCAAAGGTTTTCCATCCACACCTTAAAAAATAGATTTGTTCTTCCGCACCTTACAGTTGATAAAAAAAATTTAAAACTAAACACAAGAATTACTGGGATACATAGTAAAACACTTTCCTCCACTCTTTGCACTACGCATGTGAAAAATACAGTAATAGCACCCACCTTTACAGTCTTTCCGACATGTTTACATATCTCTACATAAAAACTCATCATGGATACAACCCTCAAATGAAGTTGATGAATAGCAATCCAAAAAGCCTCCAATACTCCCGCCACAAAATCCAAGAAGGGTAGAGTCAATCCATACAGGAAATGATACTCATAAACACCAAAATACCCAACGGGAGAATTCCACACCATTTCTCCAGTGAAAGGTATCCTAATCCCACACCATCCAAACTTGGATGATGTTCTTTTAGAGCCACTAAAGCACCCTCAGTCATAACAACTTGACTACTTCTTTCCCCCATCGCTCTGTCGTCCCCGACGATCACCCCGTTTTCGGAGTGCATGTCACTATGTGCCACCTATAACAACCAGATCAGGTTAGGTAGCGGAGGACGATAATTTAGAATGTTCAACCACCATATTTGTAGAAAAGAAAAAAAAATTAAAATAGTACCTTTAATCGATGACATGTCTTGTGAACACCCACGCAATAAATGCTTATGTTTATTTAAACCAGAAAAACAAGGTAAATCCTCTTAATACATTTTTAACCTTTACACACACGTCATAAAATACAAACCGAAAAAGTCACTTTTTGAAGATGCACCTTTTCGAGGCCATAAATAACTTGTATCAATTATGAATATGAGTCGTCACTCGTTAAATTCACCCTGAAATGATTACTATACATGTCATTTCACTCGCGATCAATTTTCTCATCGATCTTTGGGATAATATATCCCATCTGTGGATGATTAAGGCATATTAATCGATAAGAAAATGAAACCTTAAATCTAAAAGCGCTTATTATAGTTAGCCTTCGAATTCAAGCATCTTTGTGAACGACCCAAACGTTCCACTAGCTACTCTTTAGTAGTTGGAAGTGAGTACAGAGCAACATATAAGTATCTATCTTTGTTCTTTTAGCACCCATGGGTAATTTGATTAAAAATAACGACCCCGGGGGTGTGGATCAACAACTCAGCTAGGCACTTCAAAGAAAAACTACGTCCCAACAATCCTTGTTTGTCAAAAAGATACTAGTAGGAAAATCACCTACAAATTCTACTAATAACGAAGACACCAACACCGTATAGAGGACACGTGAAGATTATCGATGGCTTCGCATACGCCTTGAAACACACCACCCAGCGATAGAAGTGGAAGATAACTTGTTTTCTTAGACACTGAGCTATTAAACCCCAACCCATAGAAACCTATGTACCCAAAACCAGACAATAGAAACCTAACCATCTATCAACAACAAAAGCAAACACATCCCGTGGAGGATATATTTAGATTTACCACAATTTTGCATATGCCTTGAAAGACCAGCTAGCGACACAAGTGGAGGATCATGTGTGTTACGCGGACCCCCAAGCCTTAAAACTCATTATCCATCAACAACAAAACCAACCACACCTAGTGGAAGATACAGGAAGATAGCTCAATGTTTTGCACATGCCTGAAAATTACACCAGCCAGAGACACAAGTGGAAAATCACTTGTATCCTATATCGCGAAGCCACATTCCTTATCACAACTTATTTTTCAATAAAGAAATCATGGAAATATCTTGTTTTCAACAAGTTATTCACCACAATCCGAGGGTAACTGAACTAGACGGGCCGTTCTTCCATAGCGCAGATAGCTGGTCACATAGTAAAGCATTTACCTGATCCTTGTGATTACTTAAACTCCACTCCTCAACCTCCTCCATCTTCATCTTGGTGTGTTACTTCTCGATTCGCATTAATTTCATTTCTAACTCAGCACTAGCTTAGGAAAACCCTTCACCACCTCTGTATAACTAACCAACCGCTAGGCCATAGATACCATAGCACAACTCAATTGAAACAAAACAACTCATTCACCCCGCTAACTCCTCTCGCACCCACCCTCTCACCAACCTTCTTCTTCTTATTATTCTGCTGAGGGTCCCAACTGGGCATCAACCTAATGCCCCTCAGCTTTCCTTCCACCATCACCCGACCTAGTCACAACAATCCTCGACAATGTCATTCCTGCATAAAAAAAGTAATCATTAAAAAAAGACATCAAATAAACTTTGCAAAACTGTAGAATTTAACACATAAAAATATCATAAAAAATAATTTCAAATGCGACAACCTTGGTTCCCCCTAGGCATGCGTATGCAGACAATTCTACCACAATCTTGCTTTTTTATTAATCAATTTCCCTAATTTGTCTAATTGTCTATCCATGGCAACAACCGAATTCCACAAAGGCATAGGCTTTCCATCCACACCTTTAAAAAAATAATTGTCCTTCCATGCCTTATAGTCGCTAATTTTTTTAAAGAACTGAATACCAGAATTACTGGGATACATAGTAAAACACTTTCCTCCACTCTTCGCACAAACATAGTAATAACACCCACCTTTACCGTCTTTCCGGCATGTTTACATATCTCTACATAAAAACTCATCATGGATCCAACCCTTAAATGAAGTTGGGCAATAGCAATCCAAAAAGCCTCCAATACTCCCGCCACAAAATCCAAGACTGGTAGAGTCAATCCATATATGAAATGATGCTCATAAACACCAAAATATCTAGTGGGAGGATTCCACACCATTTTTCCAGCGAAAGGTATCCTAATCCAACACCATCCAAACTTAGATGATGTTCTTTTAGAGCCACTAAGGCACCCTCAGTCATAACAATGTCTCTGTTATCTACAAGTTAACTACTTCTTTCCCCTATCACTCTGTCGTCCCCGACAATCACCCCGTTTCCAGAGTGCATGTCACTACGTGCCACCTATAACAATCAGATTAGGTTAGGTAGCGGAGGAGGATAATTCAGAATGTCTAACCACTATATTTGTAGAAAAGAAAACAAAAATTGAAATAGTACCTTCAATAGATGATTGGTCTTGCGAACACCCATTCAATAAATTCTTATGCTTATGCAAACCATAAAAAACAAGGTAAATCCTCTCAAGGCATGTTCACCCTTCACACACACGTCATAATACCCAAACCGATAAAGACCCTTTTTTAAAATGCACATTTTCAAGGCAATAAGAAACTTGTATCAATTACTAATATTAGCCGTCACTCGTTAAATTCTCCCTGAAATTATTACTATACATGTCATTTCACTTGCGTATCAATTTTATCATTGATCTTCAGGATAACATATCCCATCTGCGGAAGATTAAGGCATATTAATCGATAAGAAAAATAAAACCTTAAATCTAAATGCGCTTATTATTTTACTCACAATTTATACTCACCTCCGTTCCAACCTCACCATTATTTTAACAAACCTGAACAATATATATTTTGCCTCGCACATAGGCAAAAAGTAAATTCTATGGTCTGCAAAAAAATTATACTACTCGGACTATGCATTTTATAAATTTGTGGCTAGGGGGATTATGGCATATACACGGCCCACGAATCCATATCATATGAACTACCAAGCTACAACCAATTCGCTAACAACTCGAAAACAAACCAAGTTCACTTCATTGTCATATAACTGATCTCGGAAAAAGTGCAAAAAAACCACTCACCATGCTACCCTCTACTAGACCACAATCTAGAAGAGAGGAGCACGTCAGGCAAGCCATTATTGCACAATCAAGAGGCCTATAAATAAAATTGTAAAAAACTAATACAAGTTAAACAATTATTTTGACACTATATTCAAAACAAAACACATATACTGACTAGAGCATTGAAGCTTTATCCTTGAGGACGTTCCCCGGGATTTATTGTATGTTCTCAAAAGATTAGGACTCGTCAGGTTGATCAAGAATTCTGTCATTACTTAGAAAGATTCTCCCGCATCAATGGTGTAATGATATTCATTGCAACCTAATAATAAGTATTTTTTTATTTATTAATGTGAATAAATTAAAATGATTCCACTTTACCAAAGGAGTAGTTAAATATATGCTGAAAAAAATCATCAATACCCCTGATTAATAATAAAAATGAGATGATACAAAAGGCATTAATCCTTATTGTAGTGAGTTTTGGGGTTTTTGTATTTTTCAAAATAAATGTAATTTTAGTATCTAAATAAGAGAATGATGTTAGTTCCTCCCAAATAATAGTGGTGATCCTGGTACACAACAAGTTAACACCTTTATCTTTGGATTATGCAACCAAAGTCCTAAATTGGTTCTTGGGTAAAGACTTTGATACCTAAGTAAGTATTTTCCTTTACCAGATACAATATTTCTAATTTCTAGTTTTTTCTTACCTTGATACCTCAAACTCTTGTGTACTTATAGGCTTCTTGAGCCACCGCTATAGGAGTGACGTCTGATGCAAGGATTGTGCTAGTCATGGCCATTGTGGTACCTCATGAATTTTCTCCATGTAAGTAGCGCAAGTCACGATCTCTCAATCATGGTTAGTGTGGTAATAACGTGTGTGATCCTCATGGTAGTTTCTGAATAATTCTCTGGACAAGTAGAGTTGGCCACAATCTCTTGGTGGTGGCTTGTGGTGTGGCTACGTGGCTCATATTTCTCGACTTGTGTTTACTCTTTGCACTAGGAACATGATGAGACAAGAAATGCTTGTTTTCTTAGATCATTTAACACCATTTTTAGATGTTATTCCAGTGGATATTTAGGATTATAATTGTTTTGCACGATAGAGGGTTAAAACTACCTTGTTTGGTTATTCATGTTAACTTCTCTATTTTGTAAGATATTTGTAACCTAATGGAATTTTTCCTCCATGAGTGGTCTATATGTATTTTCCTGAGCTCGGATTGAAGATCATCCTTGGAGAAGGTCACTCGCAAGAATGATATAGATAGAAGGCTAATCACAAGATTGGTAGTGAAATGAAAGCCATTGGACTTCATGGTAGAAGATAGAAGAAGTTGGGAGAAGAAGAAGGCGAGAAAGGGGTAAATCTTCAAGGATGATCAGAAGTGCTCATCGAGCACAAACTGTGCCATATTACATGGTTTGTGCCACAAGAATTGCATAGAAAATAAAGGCACAATGAACTGAAGCCCTTGAAGACGTCCCAGAAGAGGGACCTTATAAATATGCTCGGTTCGTTCCCGCTCAGAAGCATAAAAAAGGCCCAGAGAATGGGTTGTGCAATTATGCACGATCTGTTCCTATAGTCACCAGCACGATCCATGTCGCTCTATTGATTAGGTTTTGATCAACGAGTTTTAACCTTCTCTCTCTTCCCACTATATAAAGTGGCTTTATCCATTTATCCAAAGAGAGGCGGATCTGAAAATGAAAAACATTTTTTTCTTCTTTTTCTTCATTCATTCCATAACATTTATGGCTTTAAGAGTCATTCTTGTTGTGGTTGTGATTATGGTATGTTAAATTTAGCATCTTGAAGATATTTGTAAGCGTATTTGATTCTTAAACTTGTGAGACTCTTCTATTCATTTACTTTATGCCCTTATTATCATTATTTATTGGTCTTTAATTTCTTGTGATTATTCTTGTTTGATGTTAGTTGTACAACTAATAGATTTCACTGCATGATGTAGCACTAGGAACGAGAATGAACCCGGGAGTATTTTTCCTTCTAGTTGGGTTTGGTCAAAGGTCAATGTGAAGGTCGTGTTTTGGAGTGACAACTATACATTTTGATTTTTTGGTTAGGTTAGGCTAAGGGACCCAATTGAATTAAACCATGAACGATACATGAGTGACCCACAGTCGGGCATCGGTTATTAATCTAGTCGGTGTTGTAGTCCAATTCTGAAAGTCATATCCCATGTTTGTTGTAAATTAGTTCGTATAAAATTCTAGGGGGGGGGGAGGAGTTAATTAGATACTAATGCTCTCGGTCATAAAACCATACATTGTCGTAGTGGGTATTCCTAGTGGAGGTCCCGACAAGTCATGCTACTCCTGTGTTTAGTTTATTGTGCGATGTCGATGGAGTTAGAAATAGAGAGGGTCAATGATAGCGTTCTATAACGGGTGGAGGTGAGAGTTTGACGAGATGGCATAACTGAAATATTAGTCATCATGAGAGTTTTCGATAAATCAACCTCTCCACATCGAGTGATAATGCATAAAGTAATTAGGAGTCAATGATTCAGTCTCAAGTGTCAAATACGTGATACAAATACCCCAAGATCACCTTTACTATATTTTATCTCTTAACTTGCATTTATATTCTTGTAGTCATAGATTACTTATTTTTTTAAAAAAAACCCATTTTCTGAACTCTCGGCACACACACTTGGCGACGCTTGTGTGTGGACTACGTGGGTCTATCCCTTAAACTCCTAAATATCAATGGACGAAACTCTAGCTTCACACTATCTACTCTTTAGTAGTTAGGAGTTATCAAGGGAGAAACACTATGAATCCTTTTATCTTTGACTTTCTAGTGCCCTGGGTTATTCATTGAAATGATGACTCCAGGGTGCCGGTCAGAACACTTTGCAGGCTTTGCTAAGCTAGCTCTGTGTGGATTGGGGCTCATGTTTTGACAATAAATACACCATAAGATCCCTCAATTGCTGAGCGTTGATGGGTAAATATTGAGGTGTATTTTATTAACTAATGCGACAATCGACCAATGATTCTAAGATCTTGTAGTATAGAAAAGTTAAGGATTAATCTTCCTACTTTGTGGTACCTAGTGCTAACCTGAGTGCTAACAAAGAGGCAGATGACCGGTTAACTGGAGCTGTACCGAGAAGCCATAGTAGTAGTTTGGTTACTCCTAGCCAAATTAATAGGTTCAGACTTCTTTATCATTTTCTAAGTCGGGTGGAAATTAGGATTCCTAGGCCAATGGAAAGTGTTCATTTTCTTTTTGATGGGTTCACGTATATTTATGAAAAATATCTAAAGTATGGTCTATCTTTTCCTATACCTTGGTATACGTTCCAAATTTTGGACAATTACAATATGGCTTTATATCAAGAACCCACATGGGATGATTGTTATAGTGGAAATTTAGAAGGGTGTGTGATAGGGGTGGTGTTGTCTTTCATGTCGAGCTATTTTGGCGTCTATATCAACTTTGTTAATTTAAGAACTCTATGGATGAATTCACTTTCTATCCACTTGTTGCTAAGATGGAGTTGGTGACACATTTCCCCAGTAATTATGGGGTATAGAGAGAAAATCCATCCTTGTGAAGAGCGGTGGTTGTAATATGTGATTCATTAATGGAATTATCATGTGCCTGAAGATAAGTCAAGTGGATGTAGGGAGAGTCTGGACTTGGGTATAGTTTATAGGTTGATTTCTCGTAGAGTCCACGTGTCTTTCTTGGCGAAGTCAGAAGGTTGTACTTTTTTTTTGTTCTAGATGAAATGCATATTGTACATTTGTGTTTGATAACCCTTGTGATCTGATTATGATGATGTCATTGCTTTGTTTACAAACATGAGCTTGTTCACTATTCCTTTCCAAGTTCCATATATCCCTAGTCATGGAGCTGATGTGTACGTTCTGATCCCAAACATTGAAGTTGATCATCCGGCCCATGTGACTAAGGATACCCAACACAGGTGTTGATAAGAAGGAAGATATGTCCATAGTGATGGATCAAAACCCAAGAAGAAAATAGGGCTGGATTCATCTACCTAGAAGTGTGATTGGGATGTTAATGAGAACAAGGATATTAGTCTATCTAGGAAGGCAAAACATTCTCATCATTTTCGTAGGTCTCGAAATGATGGTGGTGGACACAACATTATCCCTTCACTTCTTCGTGATATCAGCGTGACTGATTACCTTTCCATGGTACGTTAATTTTATAGTTCATTGAAATATTTTGTAGGTGTATGACCAGAAAATTGCTAATGTTCTTTCTTCATTTATAAGTTATAAACAGTCTGACTGAATTGGGTCTGCGGCTGTGCGTGGGATGGAGGACTCGAAATTGGGAGCAAAGGAAAAGGAAAAAAATTGGAGGGTGGAGCTTGGGGCTACCCATGAGAATCTCAGGAGTGTCCAAGAAGAGATTGTAACCTGCTCAAGGAGCTCTCCAGTTTATAGAGTGCAGGCACTAATTTTATACAGTATGCGGGGTATCTAATAAATCAAATTTTGAAGACCCGATGATTTTTCCAGATGTTTACTGAGATTACCATTGTTGCTCGATATACGGGATGGTGGAGCTAGATATAAAGAACGTGCTTAGTCAACATCGGCGGGAGCTAGATAAATTATTCATGGAGAATGTGGCGGGAAAATGCTCACCCTTTCCCATTGATAGAATTTGGAGAATTTGAGCCAGCCTCTCAGTCTTGAATCTCTTCGCTCATTCATGGAGGACTACAACAATGATATGTCGTTTAGTTCCAATGTGAAAGGAGGGGAACATGCATGGGTGAGCCTGGAGATTGAATCACAATGAAGACCTTGTTTGAAGTCGGTGATCAAAACGCAAAGTTTGTTGTCGTTTTGTTTAGTTAATTTGGTTAGTTGGTT
>JAULKM010000001.1:18594522-18612352 GCA_032355605.1 Rubia tinctorum
TTACCATAAGTTCACAAATTGCCAATCAATTAAACACTTTACCACATGTGTCTTCACCATTATTCCATAATTAAATTAATCACATGTGACTTTACATATGTGCTGTTAAATATCACGTTCATTTGAATAAAAATAACAATATTAAATCCTCAATAACATGGTATCAGACTCTAGGGACTCTACTATTTCCAACGCAACCTAGACGCTCATCTTCCCCTTCAAGCACGTATTTCCCAGTCCTTTGGTCTTCTTGTTTTCTTGGATTTTATCTGCTCTCCCTGGACTTCTTTCCTATCTTCCTATTCCGAATTCCCTGACTTTTGAAACTCTCCTTCTCTTTATAAAAAATATTCTTCTATTTTCGCTTTGTTAGAAGATACATCAACACATCGTACTATGAAAGTCAGTTGTTCCTGGTGACTTACATCTAGTGTACATTCAAGAATTATTGAAAGATATTTTGCTTCTTTAATTATTTTAATGATTACATCTCTTACACTATTAGCCTAAATGGAAATCAATTCATTCTAAATTTCTTTACCCGGATAATGATAATGGATTTCCTGGCTCAGAATTCGTCTAATATGATCTTCCATCACAACATCAAATCCAGCAATCATCTCAATTATTCCCAAAAAAAAATCCATTATTATTTTGATAAAGTTTCTCATTTGATCCACGAAAAGCCAACGAATGTCTAGAAAAAAGCACAACAAACTAACAAGAAAAAATTGCATCTTTATTCTGAAAAAGTTCATCTTTAATACAGTAATTCAAGTTCATCAAGAAAGATATCTTAATTTGCATTAACACGAGAAACCCATTTGAGAAGAGAAGCGGAGAAAGAAGATGATTACCGGAAGACGGTGCAAACGAACTTGGATTCTTTGATGGTTTCACTCACTCAAATTTATCCACAGTCAACCTCTTGAGATTGCTTGAATGTGAAAATTGAGGAGAAAACAAGAACAAATCGCTTGATTAAACTCTTAGAAGGATGTTCGGAATTCAGATGTGGTTTAGATCAGAAGAAAAAAAAACCCCACCTAGTTGTGCCCATAATCTCCAACGGTAAAAAGCAAGTTTTGAGAAGGTCAGAGAAATCACCGGCGATTAAACAGTCTTGAGATTTTAGGAACCCAAAGTGACATTAAATTGCCGATTGAAATCTTCAAAAATATTTAATTTTGGATCAGAACTCTCCCGAGTCTTGGCCTCGGCTCCTCCTATTCCAAGTAAAACTCATTAACTTTCCCATAAAAGCTCATTTTTATTTATTTATACTATTCCCATAAAAGCTGATTAAATTTTAATTAAATTATATGAAGATGTTGGGCCCTGGGCGGTCATCCAGCCTCGCCCGCTCACAGAACCAGCCCTGGTAATGAGTTGCAGCTCAGAGATAAATTAAACACTCGTCTCCAAGGCACTAGTTATGTCGGCAATTTGCACCATAAATTTCAGGATCTTCTTTAAAAATTAACTGCTCACGACTCTTCTATAAGCATCAAACACGATGCTCTGTTGTTTCTTTGTGCTCTTAGGCTGGATTTCTATAGTTTTAAAGAATTTAACTTGCTCATAACCCATTGACGACTTATGCTGAAGTGGTGGCACACGCTCAAAGTCACGAACTGCTACAACATGTTGTCACCGGGATCTCTACATGTGTTGAAACTCCTACACCTGTGTTCACCGTGTCTGAAATCGGTATGAATTGTGCTTCTTCTGATGTGTGTATCTCATGCGCCACAGTGCTTGTGATTAGTGACTTGGCTCTTCCTCGCTTATTTGTTAATTTTCTGGTGGCTCTAATTCTAGTGGTCGAGGTCATCATTAGGTTCCAAAATCTCACTGGTGTAATAATTTTGGCCATACAGCTACAAATCATCACAAATTTTCCATTATAAATCGGCCAGTGGACTCCGCTCATCTTGGCGATGATTTCCACTCGTGTATGACTCTTGAGGAACCTTGTTCCCCATCCTATAACTGGTATCTTGACTCTGGCACTACAAGCCACCTTACGACATCTACTTCTAGCCTAGGCAATGTCACACCCAATACCAGTAATAATTACGCCAGTGTTGGAAATGGTCATTCATTATCAATACTCATAACGGTTCTTTTCGACTTAGTGATGCTTTGTCTTTATATGATATGTTGGAGGTTCTTTCTATCACTAAAAATCTTCTTTCCGTTAGTAAGATTAAAAAGGACTTAAACATCATCATATGCTTTGATGATAAAATCTTCTTTCCGTTAGAAATGGTCCACAAGGGGGGTCATGGGCCAAGGAAAATATGAAAGAGGGCTATATGTTCTAAACAGAAGTGACATTGCTCTTGTTTCTTACCTTAAGTCACAGAAGAATCGGGCTTCTTTTGAACTCTGACATGCATGTTTAGGCCATGTACTTTTCTATTGCTATTTCTTTGCTTAATAAACATGGTTTCTTTTTGTTACTTCTTTTTTACTTAAGAATTCGTTATGTGATTCATGTGAAAAGTTCGAGAGTAAGCGTTTTTCTTTTGTGGAAAATTAAAAAGGGCAGACTCTTTATTATCATTAATTCACTGTGAATTATTGGTCCCCCACACCCATTACTGTTGAATATAGTTTTTCTTATTATGCAGTGTTTCTTGATGATTTCTCCCGTGGCATTAACCATTACGTCGTAAATTGGATTTCTTTGATGTGTTTATCACCTTTTAATAACTTGTAGAGAACCAATTTTCCTGCTCCATTAAAGTGGTTTAGAGTGATAGCGGGTGACAGTGAGCTCACTAACACTCGGCTTCGCTCTCACTTTTCTACTCATGGTATTCATCACCAAATTTTGTGTCCATTTACGCCGGAAAAAATGGTCGTGCTGAACAAGAAACACCGACACATAATTGAAATGGTGTTGCCTATGTTATTTCAATCCTATCTTCATTTGTCCTACTGGAACGATTTTTTTGGCGGTTGTCTACATTATATATCTTCTTCCCACTTATGTACTCGATGGGTGCTCTCCCTTTTATCTTATCTCGGGATGACACCCTGACTATTCCAACTTTCACTTGTTTGGCTGCCGGTTTAATCCATTCATTCACCTATGCTCACACAACAAGTTAGACTCTTGGTGCTCACCATGTATCTTCTTAGGCTACAGTTCACAATACAAAGGTTTTGTTGTTTGGATCCCACTACTCGGAATATTTGTATCACAAGGCATACCTTTTTTTATAAGGGTTGTTTCCTTATGCAGGCGGTTCCTCCATCCATCCCTCTTGAATTGATATATTTGTCCTCCTTGATTCTGGCTTTGCTATGAAACCCTTGAACCAAAAATCTTGCCCTGTTTCCACTACATGTCGGTTGTGTCCTCCGAAATTTGAGGTTGATCCTGCTACCTCTTCTTCTTTCTCTTTAGCACAATCTTCGTCATCACCCACACCCTTGATGTGACGTCAAACACATGTAATTTTTGAAACATTTAACATCTCTTTTGTTATCTTTTGTGCATTAGATTTATATATTTAGGTAGCTTTACATTGTAAGGGGGTTTAGATGATCGTTTGTGATTTTCATATCTAAATCCTTTATTTTGAAGCCTACTTTAGGTCTAGTGGATTTTATATCCCTACGAGGGCCTAGATCCATTTTTTGTGAAATTTACTTGTAGATTGCTCGTAGGCACTTTGATGTGCTCAATCTATATCCTATTTTTAACACATTTGAAATCTAATTTTGTAATAGATTAGGGACTTAATTGAAAAGAAATCAACATTTTATCAATTAAGGGACTAGGAATCAACATTTTATTAATTGAAAAGAAATCAACATTTTATATCCTAATTCTTTAATTTATGAAGTGTTCTAGATTTTGTTAAAGTGGTCAGGTTTGGAAGAGCTCAAGTGTTGAAGAAAAAATGAAGAAACTGGAAGATTGGAAGAAGAAGGCCAAAATATTTGGTAGAAGCTGAAAAATGGAGGATTCTCCATTGCGGGTCGTAGAGGTGTCTTGATGCCCGCGGCCAAGTCAAATGGGCCAAGCATGTGGTAAAAAAAGTGCATTACTGGCCGCAGAGATGTTTTACGGCCTAGAACGGCTGAATGGGCTTATTCTTTATTACCCATTTTTAGCCTCTCTCTTCATTCACTTCTCATATCTTATCTTAATTTTCTTCTTCCAAAACCCTAGATAATATTTAATTCTTCATCGTGTCTCCTATGTTTACCATAGATTTTTGTTCTTTTCTTATGGGTTTATCTAATCTAGGCTAAATATACTCTTGGGAGCAATTGGTAAGCATTTCTAGTATGAATTTGGGAGATTTGATTTATCCTATTTTGTGCTTTGATTATCAAGTATATTTTGTGCTTTCTTGTGTAATTAATTCATTATTTAGACTAGGATGATAAACTAGTTGATGATTTTGGGTTAACTATTTGCTATGTTTTTGGTCAAACCTGGAAGCTTTTGACTTTTCGTCAATGTGATTATCGTGAGTTGATGTTAGGTTATAATTGGGTATGACAACTAATTATGATTATTGACTGATGAAATTTCTTAGATTTAATATGAATTTGAATGAGTTTGGCTAATTATCAACGTGGTTCACTAATAACGATTAACATGAAGGCCGATCCTCGTAGTCATTATTAGTAGATATATTTGTGCTATCCTGATACTTCTCACTTGTAGAATATTGTGTTAGTTGTATTGGATTTCCATGTGTATTGCTATTCTCGAGGAAGTCTATGATGCCGATCGTCTAGGGTGACCCAAGGGTAAGGGTTATTGTGCGGCGCTAGTTACCCACTCTAACTATAACCGAGGAGAGACGAGAAATATTTTCACTCGAAAGGTGTTGATAAGTTCTCCACAATATGTAGTTAATCCATAAAAATAGGATAATTAATCGGTGATCAAAGCATGACTAGAAACGTAAACCAATTACGCCCAAGACTCGTTATCATCTTTATTCTGTCTTTTGTACTAGCGTGATCATATTTGCATCATTCTTTATAATTGTTTGTTAATTTAGTATTTTAAAGTAAGCGTAATGTTTTCCAAAACCTAACCCCCTCTCCACACTTTGTTACCACACACGTAGAGTGACTTCTTCGTGTGTTATTTAATTATGTTTAACACTCGATAAAATCCTGTTTTCCTCATGGACGACCCGACTTCCCACTATCTACTTTCTTGTAGTAACCCGCAATTATGACCTATAAATACTATCTTTTAGAGGCACGATGATGGTCTTCCACACTTTAGACTGCTTTTAGAAGGTTATTTGCAAGAATGGTAGTAGATTGTAGATTGTCATTCACAAGGATGGTAAGAGACTAAAGGCCAAAAGCAAAACACGTGGTAGTAGATGGATGCGACAAATAAAATGAGCTTATTCCAGAAGAATTGAAGACTGGCACGACCTGTGTAGATTTGTACGGCCCATGCCATGCCCCGCACCGAGAATTTGAAGTCCACACCATGGGTCGTGCAATTCTGCACAGCCCGCACACTTGGAATGGAGGAATCAAGAGTCCAGGCTGTGGGACGTGCAATCTTACATGTCCAGCACACTCAGAAGATGGCAGACATTCTCCGGACTGCGGAACACGTAGATTTTCACATTTCATATGCTCAGAATAGCCCAGGAATGCCTCTAGTTCGTGGCCCGCATACCTTTTCACGGGCCATGTGGTGCACAATTGCACAGCCCGTGCCGACGTGGCTGCTAGGGTTTCCTAGATTTTTTGGGTCTTTCTAAGGCCTAATCCTATATAATATATAAGCCACATTTAGTCTTCTAGGGTTCAAGTTTGGCCATTGTTGTAAGAACTAAGTAGAAGGTAGGAAGAAAGAGGCTATCTCCTTTCTTTATTTATTTCTAATTGGCTAGTTAGGTGAGTGATTGCATGTTAGAAGCGCTAGACTAATTCCTAACGAGGGGAAACTCTTGGCTTACCATGATAGATAAGCATTATAGTATGTAGTGACTAGGGTTGTGGAAACCCTAGAGTCATCACGAGATGCCAATTCCTTTGCCTCTCTAGGCCTAGGGTTGGTGTCTATAGTGCAGTGTTCCAGACATATTTTCCTTACTCTCGTATCTTACGGTTGCGACCTACATAAGGCTACGATCCTTTAAGTAGGGGTTCGGTAGATTGATAGTGAGATGATGGGGAATGAGGAGCGGGTCTGAAAAGGTCGATCGACGCACATTTCCTAATTACAGAGGCGGTGATTTAGTTCTTGAGGGGAGATGAACCTTTGTGTGACAGAAATTGGGATTTACGGCCATCTCCACACTGTGTGATATATGCATAAGATAAGTTTATATTTCTTACATATAATATTATATATGAAAAAAGTCATTAATCGGCCATGTTACGCAAATACCCCTACGAATACTTAATTATAGTTTTAATCTATTTGCTTGTATGCTTAGTAGTCAGTTAGACACACCCCCAATTATCTATTCTTAAGCATTAGTTATTCCCGACACACAAACGGAGTGACACCCAATTGTGAGTTGTTTTATCCTAACCCTCAAATTCTTGTATCTCGATGGGCCACCCCGGACTTGCCACTAGCTACCCTATAGTGGTTAGTAATGAGTATAGGAGCAACTTATAAATCTTTATCTTTGACATTTTGCACTCTATGTTAATTATCCTACAATATTACGACTCCATGGGGTGCGGGTTAACCCTTGTCTTCTCCTTCACGCCCTACTCATCCTATGGCAACACGCTCTCGTACTTGTCATGTTCCACGTCATTTCTTCTTAGACTATGTTCTCACTAGCTCTCTTTCTGCACTCTTGGCCAAAACTAAACCCCGTGGTTACAAATCTGCCCTTAAGGACACCAAGTGGGTCATTTCCATTGATGATGAAATGTCAGCTCTCCATCAAGCAGCATAGTTGGGATCTTGTATCACGCCTTACTGAAGTCAATGAGGTTGGATCTAAATTTGTTTACCATATAAAACATCATTTTTATAGCACCATCGACCACTACAAAGCGTGTTTTATATCACAAGTTTATTCACAACTACACAAATTTAAATCCACTCACACGTACGACCCCATTGTCAAAGCCTCTTCAGTTCACATAATCTTGGCCATCGCTACCATTAATCACAGGCCGCTTCATCAATTAGATGTAAGAATGCTTTCCTCAATGATCTTATTAATGACTATGTTTATATGGAGAAACCCTCTTGATATTGGGATTCCACTCATCCAGATTATGTCTTTTGTCTCCTTGAAGTTATTTATGGCTTTAAGCCTGCTCCCCAAGCTTGGTTTCAACGACTTAGTTCATATGTATGTAGCCTTAGTTTTTGTTGTATACCTCTCTTTTTAGCGACGATTGATACCTTTCTTTTCATGTATGTTTGTGGGCCTCATATTCTCTATTTGCTTGTATATGTTGATAATATCATCCTTTCCCTGTAACGATCCTACTCTTATAAAGAAGCTCATCTCTCGCACTAATCGTGAATTTTTCATTAAGGATCTCTACCCTCTTCACTAATTTCTCGGTCTCAAAGTTTCTCGGACTGACTCAGGTGTTTGCAACGGTCAAGAAAAGTATTTCATAGAAATTCTTCAGAGCGTCGAAATATTTAATGCTATGCCTATCTCCACTCCATTTATTCCTGGTAGTCAATTCCTTCACACAAATGAGGAACGTTTCTCCAAGCATATGCTTTATCGCTCTCTCGTTGGTGCAATTTATTATCTGACCATTACTCATTCTGATATTGTCTTCACAGTTAACTATGTCAGCCAATTCTTGCACTCACCTCAGGACACACATTATGAGGCAGTTACTCGTATCCTTCATTATGTTCATGAGACTCTGAGCCACTACAAGTTCACTTATGGTCTCTGGATACTCAGATGCTAATTGGGTTTCTTTTGGAAACTTTTCGCTCCATCTATGGCTATGCTATCTTTCTTGGTGTCAATATTTTGTCCTAGAGTGCTAAGAAAAAATCTACAGCCTTTTGATCCAATTGTGAGTTTGAGTATTGTGCCATGGAAAACACTCATGCTGAGTTTGCTTGGATGTGTAATTTATTGCAATATCTTTGTGTTCCATTGTCCTCGCCTCATCTCCTTTCGAGTGACAACAAAATTTTCATTTTCCTTTCTCAAAACCTTGTTGCTCACAAGTGGACGAAACATATCGACACTGAATATCGCTTTGTTCGTGAACTAGTCTTCTTTTGCAAGCTACTTACTCGTCATATTCCTTTGTCTCTCCAAATTTCAGATATCTTTATCTAGGGCCTCACTCATCCTCTTTTAAATATATTTCGCAACAAGATTTGCTTGACTTCTCTTCTCACGCTTCGCTTGATTGGGGGGATACTATATGATTAGCCTTATCTAGAACCTTCCTGTATATATTGTAAATTTACTCATGTAACCTTGTATGTACTGTTAAATACAACATTCATCTGAATACAAATCATAATATTAAACCCTTAATAACAGAAGCCAATGAAAAATATACATTATGTGAAGTGTTTGTATTATGAAATGCGGGTTTTCCATAAGATATGAAACAACTATGATACTTTTTATTTTTAATAAGATAACCGGAATCCGTATTTGTGATTCAGTCTGTCATTACCTCATTATTCCTTGGCCTCCAATTTTTTTTCTTGAACCTCACATTTGAGGCATAGTTGAAAACTTATCCACCTTCTTTCTCGTCGAGCGGTTTCAGGAACTCTTTTAATTGAAGAAGGTTGAAAGGAGGTTTAAGTCTCATCAACCCCTTGATCTATTTCTGCAAGTTAGTAATAGAAACATTTGCATATGCAACGTCATTCATGATCAAAGTACTAGGAATTTGCTCTATGTCCCTGCAAATACCATTATCAATTTCAATCTATTCAACCACGTAGCAAGAATCATTTTCATTAAAATGCTCATGCACATTCTCAATTATAGTGAAACTATGACAAGATAAGTTTGCATTACCAGGTTCTTTAGACTTGTAAAGAGAGAGAGAGAGAGAGAGTAAGAAATTACATTAATAGAAGCTTCTAGGTTTATCAATGCCTTTTCTATTGCAGTTTCCAATGGACAAAGGGAGATTTTAATAAGTGGGAAGAGAGATTTTTTTAAGCACTCGGTCAAACCCCAGTTAAAAAGGCCATCGCAAACCATGCACATATGTATGTCCTCAAATGGGGTATCATTTTCGCACTCGAGTTTGAATAGTCTCCATGATCCGCAAGCTGGAGCTTATCTCCCGGTCTCGAGGCTCTTCTCAGGATCACGAAACATGCACATTTGTACAGTTTCCAAGATGGATATCCTTTGGAAACTTGACCACATACTGATGGTCTTAGACCATACACATCTGCATGGATCACGGCCGAAAGTCTTCTTCTTCCTTTACTTTTTTTCTTCATCTTTTCACTTCTACTTAAGCTATCTTCTACCACTTTAGTAGTGTCCTTCATTCTCCAACCATTCTTACGAATGACTATGTTCCGATGATTTGATATCCGCTTTGTATCCAAAAATTCAATTCTATATCCAATCATAAAAGGAATTCCCTAAATAATCAAATACTTAGACAAGAAAGAGGAGCTAGAGTGTAAACACATACAAGGTGATTCTAACCCCTTACTTTGTAAAGTATGCAATTTCCTAACTATTAACCTATAAAACACTTAAATAATGAGTGCAAATTGTGCTAAAAAGATAGAATAAACCGGTCTTATCACTCTCTCCTTCAATGTGTTTTTGGAAGTGAACTCTTTAAATCCATGGATGGATAATATAACTCTGTCTAGGACACCATCCATCACATCCTTACCGTTCTTAATTGATTCTTCCATTTTATGCTTTTGCCTTGCCTGAGGTTGGGCTACGTATTGATTTTTTTTATCCGCACCATAACTGCCTGCTTGTGTTGGTGAGTACTCATTCTTTTAGTACTGAATAAGTCACCCTTGGTGAAGTTGTTCTTCGACTTTTCGCTGGAGGTTGGTACAACTATTCGTGTCATGACTGTGGTCTACGTGGAAATCACTTTAATAATATTTTAACCTTTTATCCACGGGTGCTCTCATAGGCCCCAAATTCTGAAATAACTCCTTGTGGTTCTGCCAGATTTCCTTTCTCAACATCGTGAGGGGTGTTTTTTTAGTATGGTGTGTTGTTGGACGTAGTCTCTTTTCCTTTTGTGAGTGCAGTATTCTTCCCCATTTTTACCGCTCCTCTGCCCAGGGCGTCTTCCCCAGCACTTTTCACCTCTCGTTCCTTTTCCAACTTCTTGTTGTTGGCATTCATAAATGCCCTTTAGGACATCTGATACGTGTGGTCTTTCACTTACAGGCTTCATGAACAAAGCGATCGTGATGCTATTTACCCCACTTCATTGCATTCATTAACTTTTTGAATGTCCTTGTGAATTTATGTTTTTTTTCTAGAATCTTCCCATTAATTAATCCACTAGTTGGGCCCAGGTCCTAATGCTTTTCTTAGGCAATCTTTCGTACCATACGATTGTTTTTCCTGCAAGAAAATGGGAAAATCCTTGCCCACTAGCTGGATGGGTGCATCACGGAACCTTATGTTGGTCATGTAAGAGTTGAGAAACTCCTTGGGGTTCGTCATTCCATCAGAGACCTTAAATTAAGTGGGTAGTTTGAAGCCTTTTGGCGTTGTAAAATTTTCCAATTCTTTTACTATCGGGGAGTGCTCCATATCTTCCTTTACTATGTTGTCCTATGTTTCATCAATGTTTCCTTATTGTCCTTTCTTTAGCTACTTTTTCCTTCCATGCGAGGTTATATTATTCTCTTTGATCCCTTTAGGATTCTTTGTTTTTCCCTTTGTGGCATTAACGAATTGCATGTAGAACTGCCCCTTGTTGGCTTCAAGGAATGTTGTGAAGGCTCGCTTTTCTTTATCCCGGGGGGAGGGGGGTTTCTGCTCCTTCATTCCTATTGTCTTGGTGTTCCTTGCCCTCGGGCTGTTGTTCCTTCTGACATGGAAGTGAGTATAGCGCTGGGCTGCACACCTGTATTTTCTACTCGAATGGTTGTGCTTATAGATCTTGCTACCATGCCTTAAAAGAAACGATGAAAAAAGTTCCCCACGGACGGCGCCAATGACGTGGTTGGTTCCTCCTAAGCAACAACGGTGATATGGGTTCACATCGAGCAGGTACCATTAGTCGAATCCTACAACCAAAGTCCCGGATTGGATTCGAGGTAAAGGGTATGATGTCTAGATCAATATCTTCCTTTATTGAATATAATCTCTATAATTTTTGGTTTTTGTTTACATTGATATCTCAAACTCTTTTGTATTTATATGCCCCTGTGGTCGTTGCTATCGGAGTAGCACGACGTGTTGGTCGTGGCATTGTGGTGGTTGCACAACCTTTCTCTGCATATATAACATAGGCTATAGTATAGGCCACGATCACTTGGTCGTGGTTCGTGTGGTGATCCTGTGCGTGACCATCGTGGTGGCTGCATAATAATTCTCTGCACCAATAGTGTTGGTCGCGATCTCTTGATCATGACTTGTGCAGTGGTTACTTGGTTCACATTTCTCGGCGTGTCTTCGAGGTTCGCGTTGAAATAACTTTGTTAGCTTCATTAAGCTCACACCACTATGGATTGGGCATCACGTTGGGACTCATATATATCAGTGAGTGATTGAAGCAGAGGAGAGACCAAAAGCTTCCGACAGAGGGATGAACACAATTTGAACAACAAACAAAAACAAAATAAAGAGAACCGAGAACAAATTTCTCTAGAAATTTTCTGCGAAAACCCTAGTGCTCTGATACCATACAGAGAATAATTGTGGTTAACCCTATTGGTACACACTTTATATATGAATTATATTTACACGAAAAAAGTCTATTCTAACATTTTTACCCTAATACTAATATCTGTACCTTTAATATGAAATATATTTTTATATTCTAATATTGTACAGCCTCGTACACCAGTGCAACAAATATCGAATCTAATGTTACTGATGGTCCTGTGATCGTGTGAAAGGATCGCAGTTATTCCACCGCTTATGTTTGACCAAGAGGACAACTTCTAGGTTACAAGCTCACTACTATACAAGCAAAATATACTATGATTGCTTCAAAAATGATTTAAAAGAATGACTACTTTCTACAGTTTCTTCACATCAGTGCTAAACAAGAACACATTCAGGATTGGCATTTTTGTCATGATCACACGATTACTCGTCCAGAAATTGAAGAATTAGCATCTTTAGGGGCTTGGATGGTGCGATTGGGAGAGCAATCGCTCCTTTGTGGCGAAGGCAAAACTGCGAGCGCTGGTCGTGGAAAAGAAGCAGAATCATGACTTCTTTGTGGAGAAGGGAAAACATCTGATAAAGCTTCCCAAGAAGGTGGATCATTAGTCCTCCGTTTTCGCTCCAGAAAAGCCGGTTTTACTGGTGCCTCATTATATTCAGACTTGCATGTTAACATTGCAACCACCTCGGACATTGGTGGCCTCAAACCACCCTGTGGCTGGATGCTCAGAAGAGCAACATGAAGTACTTGGAAAATGTCCTTCTCCGTGACCCCCTCCTCGCGCAACCGGGGGTCTAGTAGATCAATCAGTCGGGACTTCTCGTATAACTTCCACGCCTGTAAGAAATTGAGCATTTTAAGGATTAACAAAGCGCGTAACAAAATCGGTGTAGACTCGACAGGAAATGTTGAATGAAAATGCAGGAAATGTAACTTACATATTCAGGGAGATATTGCATTTCTGAGGTCAAAGTAAGATCAGTGTTTTTTCTGCAACTGATAATCTCAAGCACCAGAACTCCAAAACTATATATATCAGCCTTTTCAGATAATTCTCCTCTTAAGGCGTATTCTGGAGCTGTATAGCCTCTGAAAGATTAAAAAAAGACGGATCATAAAGCTGCATTACATGGATCTCAATCTGAAAAATAAGCATCCAACTTAATTTCTGATTTGGATTCAAAATATACACTTAACGATATCTATTTTGAATGAGAACAAGTTTGAGATAATTTTATTTGTTAATATACTAAAGCTACAGCAATAACATAGTTGACAATAAGACAAGGAAACATGAATTCAGCATTTTGAATAAGCTAGACAGCAAAAGAACTTACAAGGTTCCAGCAAATGTAGTGCTGAGATAAGCTTGATCCTCAGGGAAAAACCTGGCAAGGCCAAAATCTCCTATCTTGGGTTGGAACTTTTCATCAAGAAGGATGTTACTGGCTTTGATGTCCCGATGAACAATTCTAACGTGTGAATCCTCGTGTAGGTATTGCAACCCACGAGCGATTCCAAGAATTATTTGGAAACGAGTGCTCCAGTTCAGGAAAGTTTCGCTTTTTCCTACCATTCAACAGTTGATTCAGATCAATATAAGAGTACAATAATGCTAACAGTCCTAAACAACGAACAAGTACCATCCATTTAAGCAAAATAGGATATATTGCATACCATAAACAATGTGGTCCAAGCTTCGATTCTTCATGTACTCATACACAAGGAGCCTCTGAGAGCCATAGGAGCAGCATCCAAGAAGGCGAACCAGGTTCTTGTGCTGAATGCTGGTAATCATTCGCACCTCTGCAAGAAATTCTGATTCCCCTTGTTGGGATTTATTTAGAGACAGCTGCTTCACAGCAATCATTCGCCCGTCTTCAAGTTTCCCCTGATATGCATATAAGTAATCATTAAGTGGTATCGTCGAATACAGTTTGCAGGACGATATGCTAACTGCATTTCTACTTCGACATTCTCAAACAGCCAAGTTTAGGAGCGATAATAATGAACTGATCATCAATACCTGAAAGACTGGTCCAAATCCCCCTCGTCCAAGCATGTAACTAGGATGAAAATTCTTCGTAGCCTTCTGCAGTGTTTGAAAGCCAAAATAGCTTATGGTGTGAAGATTTCCACTGAACAACCTGCTTGTTCCTGAATCACAATATGGAAAGACTTATAGTGAGGATTATGTGCAGTCATTTATTTGACTTGTTTCTGATTAACGTTCGAAGTCGCGAACCATCACACATACCGCCCGGGCTTGTGGCAACATGACAAGTACCAAACATTTCATGTTTTCCAACTCTGATGAACTTCTTTAAGATAAAAAAGAGCCCAAGTACTGCCACGAGCAGAACAATTCCTCCAAGGAAAAAGAACAAGGCGGATGATTGCTTCGCTGAAGAAGTCCCCATGCCAAGTCCCGGGGGTGCAGTCGAGGTCACTGCATCAACAATGGCAAAGAACTCTCCATCAGCGTCAAAAGTTACACATATTTTGCTGATCAGTATCAAGTTTCACATACATTGATGGTAGACAAAGTTATAACTGAATACGGAGTATAAACTATAATGGGTCACACACAGTACCAATTGGTTTTACTACAGAACCCAGTGATTCTAATAAGACATCAACTCAACACTTGAAAGCAAAAGGGGCTTCCGTAAAAATCATAACTTTGCAGAATTTTTTGATGATTACACAAAATCCCTCCTGTTTTCTTGCAACTAAAGAACAAGCAAATACATTACCTTCCTTTGCTGCTTCCTGCAGAAGTAGGCGTGCCATTCGTATGGGCTTTCGTAGGGGGGTCTATATCAGAGCACCAAAAGAAGTGGAGGGGCGATGGTTTTCTAGTTTGAATTTGACAGGGTCATAGGTGCAGGCTGTCACACAACAATACAACATTGTGCTCCCTCAAATCTAAGATATATACCCTGTTCGATTGCCCCATAAAAGTTGTCACATCGGAGCATGGGTATGATCGAAGAGGGCAAGAAGAGGAACATAGTCCACAATACATGCGACAATTTTACTTGCAATGATCCATTTGTCATTTCTTCTCCTCGGGCGGCAGATTTCCTCTGTTTTAAATATACAAGTAATTTTCCAAAAAAATCCCCTCCCTTCAAAAGCACCTAGGTGCATAACAAACATTTCCTTTAGCTATATTATTTTAATAAGAAAAGCACATATATAACCCCACGTAATTCACATAAGTGCAAATATAATTTTTTTTGGCAATTGAAAGTGCAAATATAACCCTAAATAGTTAATGTAGGTGCAACTTTACCCATTCCAGCATTATAAGGCCGATTTGATTGAAAGGACAATTTTACCCTTCCAAAAAATAAAAGAAAATTATAATAAGTGAATTGACTATTATACCCCTAACCCTAAATCCTAACACATTCTTCTTCCCTTCTCTTCTACCGTTGTTAATATCTTCTTCTATTTCTAGTCAATTTAGTACGGATATTACGACGACTGTGGAGGGGTATCACGAGGCCTGGACGCCGCAGTAGAGGGCGAGCTCGTCGAGGGTTGTGGCAGCGGGGGCGGCGGGGGCACCGCAGCCGATTGAGGGGTTTCATGAGGCCGGGTCGCCGTTATTTCTAACTAAGACGTTTGAGATGGTGGATGGAAAAGAAGCCAAAATTGTGGTGGAGCATCGATCGGTAGCGGGACTCGAGTTGTGGCGGAGTGTCATTCAAACGGCGGAGGCGATGGTGGTGGTGGGCTTAGATCGCAAAGGGGTCGGTGGCATCGGTGCTAGGGTAGGGTAGGGCTCGACACGACGGAGGCGGAGCTGAGTGGTGGTGGCGGAAGCCCTAGCAGCAGGGAGGAAGGCTGACGAGACAACAGGAGAGAGGGTGGCTGGTGGTGGCTGGGGGAGGCTGACGCGAGAGGAGTGGCTGGTGGTGGAAGTGGAGCTGCGGCGGCAGAGGCACGGCAACAAAGGTGGTGGAGCAGTGACAGTGCTGGCAAAATAGCAGCAGGCAAAGGGTTTTTTTGTCTTTCAAATTTTGCATTAGGTTGAAAGGGCATTTTGGTCACTGGTCGGTCAATGGATAGAAATGGCCAGTCAATGCCAAAATGCAGTCTTTCGGGTTATATATGCACTTATGTAAAGTGATTAGGGTTGTTTTTGTATTTCGAATTATCTCAGTGTTATATGTGCACTTACTGATATATATCGGGTTATATTTATATGTAAAACTATTTTATTTTACCATACTGAGAGATATTAATTGTCGAATAGATATCACTGGGTTCTTATATACTCCTTCCGTCCCACTTCAAATTACTTATTTACTTTTTCACGATTTTTAATGTGCATGTTTGACCGTAAATATCTCTAGTTACATATAATAATGTTGAATAAAAAAACTAATACTTAGAAAAATAGACGTTAAGACAAATATAACAATATCTCACATGATATATTTATTATTTATATATTAATATATATTTAGGGTCAAAGTTTGTAAAGTTTAACTATCAAAAAGTAAATAAACAATTTAAAGTGGGACATAGGGAGTATGTCCTAATTTTGAAAGTGCAAAATAAATCCTTGCCGACAATGAAGTATTATACTTGATCCTTTTACCAAAGATTTAAACTCTCATGAATATTCTGGACAAAAAAATCGCAAATGAATAGGGGGGAAATATGGAGAAATTCATTTATGCCCCTCAATTTTAGCCTATGTGCCACTTAGAGATCCAATTTCTCAAAAGTGTAAAACTCCCTTTGACATCATTGTCAAGGCCGGAAGCAGATAAAATGATCAAAAAGCCCTCGTTTCAAACCAATTATTTCTCACCATGTAGACATCCCCACCCCTTCACCATTGAAAAGCATAAAGCCTTCGCCAAAACCCCCATCTACCTCCAACAAGACATCGCGTTGAATGGTCAAATTATGGAATTGACCAAAATGAAAATGATTGAAATACCCCTGTTATATTTTCAATTTAATTTTGAAAATTTTTACCTCTGAAGTGTACCTCATCGTTAGACCTTAAACAAGAATTTCAGAGTTATATCAACACTTATTTTAAAAATAAGGGCGAACCATGAATATTAATAAATTTATTTTACTTCATTTCATCAAGATAAAATTACAAAAAAATGCAATATTCTAGAGTGCTTAACCTTAGTTTGGGCAATTAAAATTCAAGAACAAACACCTCTCTTCACAACACAAATCAGAATCTGCACATAAAATTTGCACTGGCATAAAATTCAAGCTAACGACACGCCAAACTTCTATACCAAATCTCAGAGCTAAGTTCAATCAATAAGCAATGATGTCATGAACGAATTGTAGGAAAACTCGCTGACTCGGAGATCAAAGTGAAGTTGTCGAGGCTGCTGCTCACTCAACTCATCTGCAACACCGATTTTCAACAATCTTTCCACTCATTCTCGCATCTTACTCTTGCCCTCGAAATCATGTGATGAAACTTCCATTTAGATTTATTTTCTTTCCTCTTCAGTTTTATAAAACTTCCATCCTGTTAGAGCTGGATATATATAGTACTAGTGTAGGGTAATAGGATAATGTCTTCCAAGCACGTATTTGATACACTTTCCTAAAATAAATTTATCGACCTAATATGAACAACAGGTTACACGGTAACTATTTTGAGATACAAAAAAGAAACAATTGAATCTTGGTTGTTGACAAGGAATAATCATACAAGAGTTTGTGGTTTTGTTTATATCTAAACACAGAAAATGTTCTGCGCATGAAACCTTTTCCAAGGCAAGTAAGGTAAATAATTTTTTTGTACCTCATACATATGGCAGACCATTTTTTATATAGAGAATGATTTGTTAGGATGTCACTCTTTGTACGATTTGTAAGGATATCACTCTTCGTACGATTTGTAAGTACACAACTCTTGAAAACAGTACATTGTTTCTGAGTACACAAAGAGACACATTCAATGAATGTCATACGAATGGATACAACCATTCATATTATTTAATTT
>JAULKM010000001.1:18616060-18643101 GCA_032355605.1 Rubia tinctorum
GTCGTCTATCCGACCCATGTTAGGAATAAACTGTGTTGTGAAAGCCGTCATTGGTGGGGGGGGGCAGTTTCAAACTATCAACTACAAGTATGCAATCAACGAAATGAACTATGTATAAACAAACACTCGAGAAATATTTGTGTAACATGGTCAATGTTATTTCGATCGTCAATTTCATCGAATACAAGAACTTAGCCCTATTCTAGTGTTTGTGTCAATTGTCAAAACTTTCCCCTATCTGTCATATTGAAGTGCGTGTTTAAAATCTTCCATCAGCCTCGGTTCCGCAACTAGGGGAGTACAACTACGGCTCTGACACATTGCGTAGGTATAATTCTCCCTCGTGCAATTAAATCCCATACGGAACACCATAAACGAACTACCACTAGGCCTACAAAAGAAAAGGATGTAGCGTTCTTATCGATGGCTTCTAGGATCAACAAAATAATCCTAGTTTTCTACCTTCTCTATCTCTACCCGCAACCCTTTGGATCTCTTTGGTCGGCTAACTAGATGCATGGTCGATCATGACAATTAACATTGGTAACCTTCATGCACACGCCCGATTCTAGATTATCGTCTCCCCTAATCGCATATTTGTTTCCATAACCGGGGAGTAGCAATAGTGCACCAACACAAAAGTAGACTCGATTGTGTACCAACAAAGTGTGACAATCATGCAATTCACAAGAATATTAAGAACAAGGCAACTTAATGATCACAAAGAACATAGAAATAAATATATCTAGAAATCTCACAAAATAAACATCAACACATGAATACAAATATAATTCCCAAGCTAGATCCCTACTCTCTAAGCATTGAACCCAAGTATTTTATAGGATTCAACACCTTAGGGCAACAGAAAAGTAATGAAAAAAAAAACTAGAGAGAAGTGAGAGTGTTTTCTCTCTCTAACCACCTACTAAGATTTTAAAAAAACAATAAACATAAACAATAGTAGACAAAGGTCCGTACACATAGTATTGGGGATTTAGGCCTAAAAATAGCTCCACAAGTGCAAACCAACCCTAGCAATGCAGTGCGCCAGCTCTGGCATGGACTGTGCTAGTCGTGCTGGTATATTTTGTGTCATCCGGCATTGACCACCAGCCGGGTCTCCATTTTGCTCCTTTCTAATCAGCACCATGCATCGTTTTACATGCCTTATCGGCTGGAACAACGTATAGCTTAGTACCTTGGTGCACCCCGCGTTATTCTTCACTCCCCGTGGGCTGGTCTTGACATTTGTGACTTGAAACGACGTAGGACGTGTAAAACAGAACACCCTACCCCCATATTTAGCATATTTTGGAGTGAAAAGAGGGGACCCTTTGTGCCAGATTTTGACACGGCCCATGCCAGGTGACACGGGCTGTACCAAGGCCCTTTGACACGAGCCTTATCAGTTGGTTTGGGCTGTGCTAGGTTTTGGTCCGTGCAGAGCATGTGCGGTCAGCGTCGGTCATGGCTGGTTTGCTTGGCCAACTTTTTTGCTCTGCTACGGGTGAACCATTGGTCTGATTTGGGAGTTCTTCTAGTCAATTTTATAGTACTCCAAAAGAAAATTCCAATGGTGATATCCTCAAGTGCTAATTATTCTTGATTGTTTCCCAGAACTCCGTGCAACCTGAAACAACAAACCCTCTATTTTTCCTTTAGCCTTCTTGAACTAAAAATGCGCCTTTCTTGGTTCCCATTCCATCTACTACCATGATTTAAAGTTTGTGGCCTTCAATCTAATACTATCCTTGTGTATTGCCTTCGATATCTTCTACCATCCTTGCGAATGACCTTCAAATATCTATTACCACTCTCACAGATGGCCTTCCACCAAAGAAAATGAAATATTGCTCACAAGCATCCTACTATTGATATCATAGAGGAAGATCAATGCACCATTGAATACAAAGTGTCCATTAATCTCAATAAAGTCTATAAAATACGGGATTTAGACAAGAAAACCAAAAGTGATCGTCTAAACCCTTTGTCGTGCAAACCTTACTAAAACTAGCAATCAACAAAACAAAATATGATAATAAATGTGTTAAATGCATCGTCTAATGTATGCATAATGGTTAACATCAACCCCCCTACACTTAAATCTTTACTCTTCCTCGAGTAACAAGAGCGAGAAAATATCAATGGAAAATGTAGCATGCAAGGAGAAGTTAGCTAATACATTCAACTTATCCCCAAACTACCATAGTTCCCCCAAAGAAGTAATAATCTCACAACTCTCACACTCCCCGAAGTTTCTAAAGTAACCTAACCATTTCAAATATTGTGAAGATAAAGGTAACCATGAAAGATAAGTGTTCAACTAGCTTATTCCCCCAAAGAAATCGCCGAACATAATACAAGAGATGTTGATGAAGAAACCCCCCAGAATGGCCTAAATATGTTGAAGTTCCATTTCAAATTTCACTCAATTTCTCTCATTGTTCCTAGGAGCCCTTTCAGGTTTTAATCCTAGCATTCACACATGTTGAGCTCACCATCTAACCTTTTTCACACGGCCTCTCATTTTTACCTTGGTTTTCCAACCTAGTTGGTCCTAGCCTCTCATTTTTACCTAGGCCTTTCGATCTATCCGGGCTTTTCTTCCCATTTTTTCCTAATTTTCCTTTTCTGATTTCTAACTTAGCTGGGCATATATATATATATATGTATGTATATATATATATATATATATATATATTTTTTCAAAATTTTCAATTTTTTTTGGGTAGCACAAAATGCCCCAAATTTGGGCTTCATACTACAAAAATAGTGAAAAAAAATTACACCACCAAATTTTGAAACACACTTCCAAGTACAACTACCTAAATGGTTCCCACACCTAAACACAACAACCAACTAGAAAGTTCAACATCCAATGTGGGGCAGTATCAAAACAAGGGAAAACAAATAGTCATAATAATGATCATCCCAACAAACAGTAATTATAAACTGAGTCACAAGCAAAGGAGATGCTACCATAGGGGTGTTCTAACTCCTCCCCCTACACTTAGTTAATGTTTCTCCCTAAAGCATATAACCAAGGAAAACGTTGGAAAGACCGAGAAATGCTCAATGTAGCCTCCAGCGTCTGGCCTCGTGCCCTTTCCTGCTCGGCTCTAGATTGCAGTAGCCTTTCCCAATGCCTGGTGTTTATAGCATGTTGCTTATTTCCCTGATATCATCCCGCAAGTGTCCCAATTCCTCCCTCAAATGAAGTAGTTGACCATGCACCTTATCAAATCTATTCTCTGTATCCCACTCATGATGATCTAGTTACGCGCCAAGCATCTGAATGTCACGCCTTAGTCCAAAGATAGAGTTCCCCAAGGATTGCGCCTAGTCTGGTCCCTACGGCTGATCAATCCACATAGGATATGAATAAGCCCACTGCAATCCCAATGACTCATTCTCCTGGAAAGGGCCACAACATGGGTGCTTCCAAGGGTGACTCTAATGCTGAGAATGGCCCGACACACTGTTCCTGAAGAGCTCAAGGCTTGGTCCAAATGGGGGCCCACGGCTGGACTGTGCAAAATCTTCATAGAGAGAATAAATGATATGCCTATGAAAGCTATTGGTACATGCCCTGCAAAAATGATACGGATTCTAATGAATAATAAGCTATCCTTGATGAGGGGGTGATACTCCAAATACCTGTCATAAAGTAGGTGGTGGCACTACAGGCTGCTTAAAAATTGGCGGCAACATCATTTGTAGAAATCCTGGTTGTGGTGGGACAACCCGCGGCTCTGCGGACACAAATTGTGCGGAATGCACCAGGGCCTCTTCCTGATTATCCTCATTATCCCCCCCGAGCCATCCTTCTTTCCCGGGTAGTGATCGCCCAAAATTACCTCTAAACCTTCTTCTGGATCGATGATAAGGTGTTGCAGTTTAAAATTCCTGTCAAGAGCAGTCCTCGAACGCTAAGGAAAAATCATAAACTTATTACCCTTGAACATCTAGAAAACATTATCATACTCCATTGATATAAGCTTCACCTCATTTATGATAGGTAGAGTGAGTTTAGAGTGAGTTTAAAGGGAGTTGGTAGGTTCGCCCTTATCTCCTAATTCACCTGAAGGTCGTAGTACTGAACCAGAAGCGAAACCATACCTCTAATAGTTATCTTCCCAGTGCATGACAGTGTTGTGGAAAGATCAATGCAGTGAGTGACAAATCTTCCAGGAGGTTGGGACAAGATCTACCCATGCAGATAGACAAAAATATCCTACAATATCTCTCTGTGGCAGTGGTGGCCTCCCCATGACAACCAACTACTACAGTCAACAACCTGGCTACGTATCTCAGTTCCAAATGCACTATGTCACTGTCTTGATTTACTTCCCCCATAACTGGCGGGTGATAGTGGCCCAGAATGAATACAAATCATACCCTACATCTAGCTTGTTATAACCCTTCGCATCCCTCTGTAGCCTCCATTTGAATATTTCTGCCATCTGAGCATAATTCATGCCCCACGGAACATCTCCCAAGTGGAATATGATAGATTTCCCATATGTGTATTGTTATCCTTTATACCAATCCTAATTAGTACGACCTTGACATGTTTGTAGAGTTTGAGATTTTTGAGAGTCTCTTTGTTCACAAACTCTTTCTCTTGAATAGGGCGTCCTACTAGGTAGCTCCACCCTTCCTTCTGATCCCAAGAGAGGGAGTTCAGTCCCATAAATGGTACACTAGGTTCTTCCATATGTCTCTGAGCCATGATAATTACACAGAACTATAGCATAAACACAGACAGATTCTTGGAAAGTAGTACATGCACAAATACCACAAACACCCCCGATAAAAAAAATCAACCGCAATATCTAACCAAATTTCCAAGCATGCAAACCCCACAACACAAGAATTTCAAAACTTGTAATTCTTCAAGAGAATAAAAATTCGTCCAACTACCTCTAGTGTCAAATGTTGTGAGATCTTTGATCGAGGAATGTACGAAATCCATCCTAAGACTTGTTAAAGCAACTCCTACACCTGGAATGGACCAAAAATTGAGTTCTTTGGGAGGAAAACTCAATTCTGGCCGAGAAACTCTTAGAATTTCTAAGAAAATTTGTATGGTTTGTGAGGTTACGGGTTCATTTTTTGGATAGAGATCAGAAAGATAAAGATTTTGATACCTAATGGGGGTTAATAAACAGAAAATTGAGGGAGATATGACCAAAATAATGAGAGAGGTTGAATATGGGAACTTAGGAGAGAAAGAAGAAGAGAAGGCTGGTGTGGGAGGCTGGGAATGAGGTGGGAGTTATATAGGTGCAGAGGCTAGGCATAATTAGGTGGAGATGGAGGTGACATGCATCCATAGAGGAGATCCACGCCAACATTTGGCATGCCACAAAGGGGTGGGGGTTTGTGGTAGGATTGATGTGGCACGAACAAGCCTTGTGCCGGCGCTTGTTGATGAACATGTTTCTTTTTGTGTTATTGATGGTGCTTTGCCTCCGATATTGCACACTAACTTTTGTAACATGATAAATTTTATTTCCATCATTGATTTCATCAAATACAAGAAATTAGCCCTATTCTAGTGTTTGTGTAACGTGGTGCAGACAATGGTTAAAACTTTCCCCTATCTTTCACATAGAGGTGAGCGTACAAAATCTTTCACCAGCCTTGCCACTCCAATAAGAGGAGTGTAACAACGGCTGTGGCACATTGTACAAGTCTGAATCTCCCCCTTGCGATTAAGTCTCGGGCGGAACACCATGAACAAACTACCTCTAGTCCTAGAAAGGCAAAGGAAGTAGCCGTCCTATCGATGGCTTATAGGATCAACAAAATAATCCTATTTTTCTACCTACTCTATCTCTACCCGCAACCCTTCAGACTTCTTTAGTTGGCTGACTACATGCATGGTCGATCGTGATGATTAAAAATGGCAACCTTGTGCACACGTCATGTTCTCGATTATCGTCACCCCAAGCGTATCTAGGTTTCCTTAACCGGGGAGTATCAATAGTGCACCAAAATGTAGACTCGATTGTGTGCCAACAAATTGTGAAAATCATGCAATTCATAAGAATATTAAGAATAAGCCAACATAATGATTACAAAATGCAAAGAAATACGTAGATATAGAAATCTCACAAAATAAAGATCCACACATGAATACAAGTAGAATCCCAAAATTAGATCGCTGCTCCGTTAGCATTTAACCAAATTATTTCATTGGATTCAACACCTTTGGGCAAAAGGAAAATAAAAAGATGAAAAGAAAAGAAACCAAAGAGAAGTGAGAGTATTTTATCTCTCTAGCCACATACTAAGATCTAAAAATGAGCATAAACTTAAACTCTAGTAGATAAGGTCCATTTATATAGTTGTAGAGAATTGGGCCTAAAAATAGGCTCAAAATGCACAAAAAAACCTAGCAGCCACCGCTAGCTCATGCCGACGTGGGGCCGGCTCTGGCACAGGTCGTGCCGACTTTGCTGGTGTATCCCATGTCATTTGGCATCAGCCGTGGGCCAGGTATCTATTTCATACCATTCTAATCCATGCTATGCATAGTTTTGCACGCCCCATCGGCTGAAACCTTGTTTTGCTCAGTACCTCCGCACGCCCCATGTCATTCTTCACACATTTTGGGCTGGTCTTGGAATTTGTAACTTGAAACAGCGTGGAACATGTAAAACGGAACGTCTCACCCCTATACTTAGCCAATTTTTGAGTAAAAAGAGAGGACCTTTCGTGCCATATCTTGACACGGCCCGTGCTAGATGATACGGGTCGTGCCAAGGTCCCATGACACAGGCCATGCTATCTTTTGGTCTGTGCCGAGCTTGGGGGGTCTACGCTGGCCATGGTTGGTTCGCTTGGCTAGCTTCTTTTCTCTGCTACGGGTGAACTGTTCCATAGTCCCCATGCAATTGTTAATGCCGGAGAATGTATGCAAGAAAGCATTAATACAGTCAATCAGTCAATTTTACAACAACCTTTTTTATTAAAATATATTGGTAAAAAACAACAATGGACCGATATATTTTTCTTGTGGCATCGGCCACTCAAAATGACGTTGTATCAGTCACCGTTCTACTTAAGAACACAATGTCTCTTTTAATGGTCTATGACATTTCTTTTAAATGGACCAACGTAGACATCAACGACGTTGCTCCATTTCCTCACCCATCATAAACCTTCATGCTTTGGCCGACGTCGCATGCTTGTGGATGCTAACATCAGTTTTAGTAATATCACAGGAATAATCTACCATGGTCGGCCTACTACCTTGACTGACGTCGGGCACAAAATCTACTAACTTTGGTTGAAAATCGAGGTAAAGGGTTCTTTTTACCTTGGTTCAAAACTGAGGTAAAAAAGATACCTTTTACTTTGGCTATATTTACCTTGGTTCTTCCAGGACTGAAAATCGAGGTAAAAGGTCATATAGAACCGAGGCAAAAGGTTATGTTTATTATAGTTCAAGGATACCATTCTTGAGTTCCTTGATCTTGAAACTAACAACTCCAACATCTTGATATATCTCTTCATAATACGTGACCCTCCCCCTCGTAGCGTTACTAATAAACCAACCACGAGAGATCTACTAAGCTGAGAGGAGGCTGTGGATCAAACATAGGGATTTATATTGTTACTCGCATTTCTAACACTATACTACCAAGATTGGTAGATAGTGGCAAGAACCAGAATTATCCACAAAGGTGAAACTTATGATGATGCATATGTCCATAAGCATGTTTTTCCTAGTTTCATTAAATATGCTTTGTTTCCAATTACGAAGGCTAACGTGCAGTGGAGAAGAAATCAGGTTAAGAAATTTAAACCTCCTAAAACCCTTCCTATTCCCAAAATTAACAAGAATGTATCTACCATTTTGAAGAATAAATTTGTTTGGTATGTGTCTCCTAAAGTCAAGGGCAAACCTAAGTTAATGTGGAGACCCGTCCATTGGGATGTGTTCATGGGTGGTGTCAAGGATGGTGACTCCGGCGACCCGTAAACCCTTTTTTGTCAGATCTTTAGAATGCATGAAAAATAAGTCTCGAGGATGACAATAAAGATACAGTGCTTTTAGTAGGTTTTAATTTAATTTTTTGGGAAACGTGTTCGATTTCTGGTGGTGTTTTTAGGAATTGTTAGTCATGAGATTTTTTGCTGGAACAGTACTGCACTCAATTTTTGTGTTTTTTGGTGCAGGAATTTTACGAAAAAAGTTTAAGGAGATGGAGCATTCACGGTTCGTGCCAGCCTCGTGCTAGATAAACGATACGAGGCATACATAGTGCCAATTTTTTCCATATGAGAATAGCCCATGCCACCCAGATCATCCAATCACAAGGCACGAGCCATTCTATAAAAGTCATCTTTCTTCAGTCTTCTTCCTCCTTCACGCAAAACTGACGCAAACTAATTTTCTCCTAGTCTAAATTTCCCCAAAACTTCCTCAATCCTTAACTAAATCCCTCCCAATTTGTCCCAAAATTTTCCCATCTCCATTCCACACAAAGGCCACAGAAAATACATCTAGAAACACCAAAAATCTGCCCGAATTTTGAAAAATTAAGTTCGGCCCCTTCTTTAAACTTTTCCCCAAAATTGAAGATTTGATCCATTCCTGGTGTTGGAGAGTGCTGGAATATACTCAAGGAGGAGTCCTGATCACTCCGCGAGAACCGATTGATCATATTTTATTTCCAATCCTCATATAGCAACTAATTTGTTGTTTATTGTATGTTTTGAATTTGATTAAAGGGGTTTGAGTGTGATTATATCTTGTTTTGGGACATTTTGAGTGTCCGGTACATATTGAGATTGTTGCACTGTTAGTTTCTATTTTTGTGCTACATCTTGTTCTTGCTGTTATGCCACCTAGATAGAGGGCCGATCCTAGTGAACCATATAGGGAACTTCGCATGCTCCTTGAGGAGCATCAAAAGTGATTGGATTGTTGAGAGGTCGTCGCCGTATCTCTCAAAGATACAATTTGTAAAGCCAAAAGTTCTTACTAAATGCAATTAAGTAGATAATGGCAAATCGGTGTCATTCACAAAGAAGAGGGATTTTCCTATGTGTTTTTACATATAAAGCTGAATACTACACTAGATATAAAAATATGCATATACACAAAAGCCTGTAAAGAGGGGGTTTTTTGGTTGGTTTTTCCTAAATTATGAATTTAAAGACAAGACAACTATCAAAGTCAAGTAACTATGCTAATCATGCAACAAACTAAGAAAAATGGGTAAAAAATACAAATGACAAAGCCTTGGGGGTAATTGATTCTCATTTCCAAACCTTATAGATCAAAGAATCATTCACTCATCCTATCACATTCATTACCTGTGGGGAATGCTATTACTTCCATTTTGAAGATCAACATTCATTTCTTCTTAATAGTAATTCATTAAGACATTCAACGACCATTTACAAACCTCATTAACAATCACTTTAGACGTTCAACGACCATAAAGATATTTCATCAATGACATTATACATGAAGAACCATAGATTTGATAATAACTACAAGCATTCTACCAAATGCATAGCCATTTAACCAAACAAAGAATTCATTTAGACTAAACCTAGAACAATCAACATTTAAGGTTCAACCTTTCATTTCAACCTAAGGAAAAATATGATAACAAACCACATTAACATACTCATTTAGCAAGATTAAAATCATTTACCCAAAAAGAAGTTCTAATTCCATGTTCTTGTATTATCATGTCAAAGAGCTAAGAAATTGTGCACATCTCTAACCTCCTAACACTTAATCATACAAACATTTCATATTCTCAAACCACTCATAGCATAAATGAAGCAAACATTCACATTAAGAACACAATAAATGCAAAATAACAAATGCTTTAAGGAAGAGTGAAATAGAGGTTCTTACTACATTGGTTTGGAAGCTTCAATAAATTACTCTCAAGTAAAATATCTAGCCTAGATAATCAAAACCCATAACATGGAACAAAAATCTACAAAGAAAGAAGAAGAAGTGCAAAAACTAGGGTTTGGAGCGCCCAAGTCGGGCCAAGAAAGCTAAGGAATGAGTAAATGAAGTGCTATTTATAGAACAAGAAAAGGGGGAGTAAAAAACAAGCTACACAAAAATAATTGTGACCCGTGACTCCTTTCTCATGACTCGCAATGCTACAGTGTCAAAAAATCAGCTTCCAATAAATTCATGTTCGTGAGTCGCGATGGAAATCAGTCCAGTTATGCTTTGCTTCCTCCGGATGAATCGTTGATCTGTTTTGGGAGTTCTTGTAGTCATTTTTATGGTAATATAGAAGACGAATCCAATGGTACCACCATTGGAGGCTTTTTTTGGATATTTCTTAGATATATGATTAAAAACTTAGATAATTATTTACCCTATACTTTGCTCTCCATCTTAACTTTATCTTCTACCACTTTGTAAGTAACCTTCCTTCTTCTACCATTATTGTGAATTTCCTTCTTCAATTTTCTACCATCCATGCAAATGGTATTCTTCATGATAGTCTATAAATAAGCTCACAAAACATATATGAATCGACCAAATCATAACGGTAGAACACGCTAGACACCACATGTTTACAAACTAGGGAGATGAGGGAAAATAACCATACAAGGTGATTCTAAACCCCTATTTTGAAAAATAAACCTAATAATCTAACTAACCACCAATAAAACAAGCCAAAAGCGATGTTAATTGTAATAGTAAAACATCAAAATCACGTCTCATAAAGTGTCTTGTGGAAAGCCTCATCCTGGAGATGAACTTTGTAGGCGAGATGACCATAAAGGAACTCAAACTCTACAAAATAGTCAAGGAGCTCTTGAAGAGAATAGGGTTGAAGGGCTTCATGAAAAATTCGACCCCCACCTACATTAGTTACACACTAGAGTTCCTAGCCACCGTCATGCCAGAGGTGAATAGGTTTGGTGGGAAGACAGCCATGTTTCATCTAGGGGATGTGGCCCGGTTCATGACTTATAAGGAGATGGCTACATACTTTGGGTGGAAACATACCAAAAATATGGATGGTTATACTGAGGATTGTTCAGGTTTTAATATTTCTACATTCTAGCCCACCATCACTCAAGTGCAGTGGGTGAAGACAAGCAAGAAAAATGATATAGTGTACCGTACATAGAGATATGTTGCGAGGTTGTTCAGTAGAGTGGTACTATGCCATTAGGGAGCCACCACTTCTACTAAGAGTGACTGTGGAATCCTCTGGTTGATTTGCATTGGGCAAGCCTACCCTGATCTTGTATATGAATTCTTAACCGCCCCCTCCTAAGCGTTGTTAAAAACATGAGAGGGGGACTATTAGAGATCAAATATGAAATTTATATGTTGCTCCCGCATTTCATCACATATAACAATAATCCTATTCTAGTGTTTGTATCACGTAGTGTAGACGATGGTCAAAACTTTCCCCTATCCGTCACATAAGGGTGCGTGTATTAAATCTTCCACCATCTTCACATCTGCAACTAGGAGAGTGCAACCGGGGCAATGACTCATTGTGCAAATCTAGTTATCCCCCATGCAATAAAGTTTTGGGCGGAACACTATGAACGCACTACCCCTAGGCCTACAAAAAAAATAAAGTAGGCATCTTATCAATGGCTCTAGGATCACAAAGGTAATCCTAGTTTGCTATTTTAGCTATCTCTACCCATAACCCATCAGACCGAATAGTTGGCTAACTAGAGCATGGTCGATTGTAACATTGACAATGATAACCTATGAGCACACACCCACCTTGTTCTTCACCCATCATTTCTCCAATCATAACCCACTCTTTCCTGAGCATCATTAAATAACCGAGAGAAGGACTGTTAGTGATTAAATACAGATATTTATATGCTGCTCCCATTCCTACTACTACACAACCTAGAATGGTAGATAGTGGAAACCGTGATCGGTTATAGGAATCTAATAATTTACTATGCATAACCATGATCGGTTCGTCAATCTAACCACGTGTTAGGAATAAACAACACTGGTAAAATAATCATTGGGGGAGTTTGTACTAGTAACTATTAACATGAAAATGATCACGGGATTTAATTTATAAACTAACACTCGAGAAATATTTTTGTAACATGATTAATGTCATTTTGATCATTGATTTCATCAAATATAAGAATAGGCCTATTCTAGTGTTTGTATCAGGTAGTACGAACAATGGTTAAAATTTTCTCCCGGCCGCGTGGAGCGATCGGTCTTTCTCGTGTGGGCGCGCGGAGATCTGGGCTGGCCACGCGTTTCAGCGCCGGGGGCTTGTTTTCTTCGTTATTTGGTTCGCGCGGCCCGCGCGCCCGGCCTTCTTCACCCGGCCGGTTGGTCTTTGGGTTATCGCCACAGGTGAACCGTTGATCCGATTCGTGAGTTGTTGTAGTCGATGTCACAGTGCTCGAGATTTCGAATCCAATGGTGCTCTCCTTGGAGGCTGGTTCTTGTGGGATAATTCTCAGAACTTGGTTCACACTTCCGGATCACAAATACTCAGCTTCTTTGTCTTCTACCATGTTTTGACTCGTGGCCTTCACTATCCTAGCGAATGGCCTTCAATACAATACTCCAAAGTGCTTACGAGCAATCTACAAATTAAGCTTACAAAAAGAAATCTATATGCTCGTAAGGACAAAAATCCATTAGACTCAACTAGGTTGCAAAATGAAGGATTTAGATACAAAAACCAAAACGGTTATCTAAACTCCTTATGATGTAAACCTACCTAAATTTAGCAATCTTGCAACCAAAATATAACAAAAGAGATGATAAATGCTTCGGAAAACACATTCATTTGTCATCACATCAACCACTTAACCCGAAAGGTTACCATCTATCGAAAAATCATTGATCGTACAAAAAACATGGCCTTCAAGTTGAACTTCGTTCCACGAAATCCATCATACACTGCAACTCCTGGGGGCCTCAATTCCCTCAAATCTTCTATCAAAGGGACCATATGTGTGTCAATGTAGTTTCCAGGTTATCTGGGCCCATAAATCATCAAGGGAATCAACATATATTTATTCTTCATGCACAAGTAAGGAGGAAGGTTGTATATGGAGAGCATAGCTGGTCATAAACTGTGTTTCGATGATATATTACCAAAGGGGTTCATACCATCAGTACACAAATTCATTCTCAAATTCCTTGGTTTAGAAGCAAACTTTGGATTCATCTTGTCGAATATCTTCCACTAATCTGCATCCGCCGGATGACAAATCATATCATCATCGGAACATCCCTACCCATTTACCATGCTATGTTCTTCGCATCCTTAGTGTTTTTAAACAATGTCTTCAGCTTTAGAATAATATGAAGGTACCACATGCATTTGACAGGGACCCACTTCCTTATCATCAGAACAAGCCCTTCCCCGATAACCTCATTTCTATTTCTTATAACGCGACACATGTAATAAGGGGCAAACAACCGCATCCTCCAAATCACCGCTATACAAAACACAATCATTGGGACAAACATGTATTTTTTATACTCCATTCCAATCGGACACGAAATTCTCTTATCCTCATAAAGGTTGTATGGTAACCCATTACCGGCCGAAAGCTTCTCATTCAAAAATTCAAGCAACTTATTCATACTAGTGTCGCTCCACGAACCAACACCATTCAATTTAAACACTCCATCAAACATGACATTACAATATCTTTCTTCTTGCAACCGGAATACAATGGTCTATCCTTATCACTTAAAAAGTTAGCCAAAACCTCGTCCCTCCCCCCAAATTCATCCACTACCTGCTCACACATTTCATCCAAATTTACACCTCCAAAACACTCTCCTATACTATTACTACCACCTTGGGAGGTGATTTTTCACCGTGAAATGTCCATACCAAATAATCGATTGAAAACCTTCTTTTGTACAAATAGAGTTTCAACGTGTCTTTTACAATCACAACAAAGACATACATTCGCTTATCATGACTAAAAGCATGCTCTATAAACTCATCCACAAAACCAACATATTCTTTGCTCACCCTTCTAACATTGGTGTACAAATGTTAATGCATCTCGATGGCATGATACAACTCTACAAATGAACAAATGTGCAATAATCAAAGTTTCACACAAATTACACTTCTACATTTTGAATAATTCTATGCAAAATCAATGTACAATCCTTAGCATTCAACATCACATTAGCACATTTAAAACATGTCCTACAATATGACATTCATAATTATTGTGGCATTAAAGGCCTCAACCTTGAAAACAACCAAGAAACTCATATCATCACTTCAACTAAATGCACATTGACATAATCAAACACACAATATATGTATGTGTGTGTGCGCGCGCCTACAAACCATTACCAACATTTTCCAACATTAATAGAAATCTAAATCAAATAAGATGGTACTCTTTTAGGATTTTCATTGCAGAGGATTCAATGTTTTCATCCACAAAAAAAATGGCATTAATGAATTCATCAATCCAAAAACATCACATTTTACCTAGAAAAAAGTGGGTATGTGAGCATTAAATGCATTCTTAGCACCAGTATATTAGCCAATGAACTAGTGTTATTGATTATAATTATACATATGCACCGGTTATAACATCAGTACCTTTTACTATAGTAGATACCGGCGTTGGAAAATTCCTCATTCCCACTTTATCTACCACATATGCACTGGGAAAATTGCAAACCAACGGTGGAGAAATAATTTCCCGCCTTTTTTCACATTTGCACCGGTCAAAGGCACCGGTATCTTGGCTGTCGGTGCTGCCAAATTTTTCATTTCCACCTTTCTAGTCATCGATACACCAGTTTTCGCCACCACTACACACCTTACGGTGCATTATTGAACTCATGCACCAGTATGATACTGACTAAGTAATGTGCACAATTTTCATATCCCACTTTTAACACATTCAAAGTCTAATTTTGTAATAAATTGGGGACTTAATTGGAAAGAAATGTGAAATTTTAGCAATTGGATGGTTACGATGATATCACAAGTTTCATATCCTAATTCTTTAATTTATTAAAAAAACTGAAGATAATATTGAAGACTTCCATTAGAAGAGTTTGGGTTTTGAAGAGTTCAAGATTGAAGAGGTTAGAAAACTTTGAAGAGAAGGCCAATTATTTGATGAATTGGTAGAAGCAGGACAGAGGCAGCTTCGCAGGCCGCGACATATATTGCACCCCGCGAAAACAGATCACCAGTCCACTTACTTCCTTTTTCTTCTTCATTTTGGGAAACTCCCCCCCCCCCCTTCTCTCTTCCATTACTCCCCACGATTTATGCTCTAAAAATCCTAGTTTTCATTTATTGTTTGTCATTAACTCTATGTTTACCATGAATTTTTACTCATTTGTTTAGGGTTTAGTTAATCTATGCTAAATATACTCTTGGGAGCAATTGGTAAGCATTTTTAGTATGAACTTGTGAAATTTAGTTTATCCTATTCTGTGTTTTGATTATCAACTATGTTTTGTGCTTTGTTGTATGATTAATGCATGATTTTAGACTAGAGTGATCAACTAGTTGATGATTATGAATTTATTATTTGTTAGGTTTTTGGTCAAACCTGCAAGACTTTGTTTTTTTGTCGATGTGATTATCATTGGTTAATGTTAGGTTATAATTGGGTGTCATAGCTAATTATAACTATTGATTGATGAAATTACTTAGGATTAGAATAAATTTGAATGAGTTTGCCTAATTATCGAAGTAATACAATAATGACTCCTAGCATGAAAGTTGATCCACTTAGTCGTCACTAGGAAACATAATTGTGTCATCCCGATTTTTCTCGCTTGTAGGAAATTGTGTTAGTTGTATTTGGCCTCCATATTTATTTCTATTCTTGGTGAATTCTATGACGCCGATCGTCTAGAGTGACCCGAGGGTAAGGGTTATTGTGTGGTGCCAATCACCCATTCTAACTAAAACCGATGAGAGGTGAGAAATGACTTCACTCGAAAGGTGTTGACAAGTTTTTCACAATATGTGGTTAATGTATAAAAATAGAATAATTAGTCGATGATCAAAGGATAACTATAAATGTAAACCAATTGCGCCCAAAACTCGTCATCATCTTAGTTACATCTTTCGTACTATTTGCGACCGTATTTACATTGTTCTTTTAATTATTTGGCAATTGAGTTCTTTAAAGTATTCGTAGTGTTTTATAAACTAAAAACACCTTAATTTTCTTACAGGACACTTAGAGTGACTTCTTCATGTTTTTTATATCAATCAACACTCAATAAAGCCCTATTTTCCTCGTGGTTGACCCCGACTTACCACTAGTTACAATCTAGTAGTTGGATGTAATTTGTATTTATAAATTGTATCTTTGAGAGGCACGACAATGTCCTCACACAATTAGCCAGTGTTGCTAGACTTTATATTTCCACCTTTCTGACCATCCGCACACTAGTTTTCAGTACCGGTTAACAACTTACCGGTGCTTATTATTGTACTTAGGCACATGTATGTTACTGACTAAGGTAACATGCTGATGTATATGCAACAGCTAGCACCAGTACTGGTCTTCCTGTGTTTTAAACCGGTGCCCATGTACCTGTTTTCTAGCAGTGTATGTGACATTATATAATGATTTATTTTCATGATAATGGTCAAGTGGAATACTGTGGAGGTTTTTACGGTATTATTTGTTGACTAATTTTGGTGTTAGTGGAAGTTTTGGGAGAACTAGTAAAGGGATTTATAGCCAGAATATTGCATTATTTTTTGAAATGTAAATCTTGGAGCAGTTTCAAAATCAAAACTGTTTGAACAGTTTGTTAAAAATCATCGGGCATCGATGATAGCACAACCAGATACGACGGTTCAAAACCGGCCTCGTAAGGGCAAATCCGTTGTAAATGGTGCCTACCTGCATTAATGGATTTCTTAATTGTAACATTATAATGACTATAAATATATTTTTTAAAACATTGCATATAACTTTGTTTCATTTAAAACTATGCACCAAGTTTCAACCAAGAACTAGTGACAATATAAATCATTAAAAAATAAAATAAAATGCTTCTCTACATTAAAATAACAATTCTCAAATCGACAGTAACTTTCTAATTGACTGAAAGTGTTTTCCTCCCTTTTTTTCTTTCCCTCCCACCCGACTATCCATGTTTCTCTCAGTATGTTGTTTTCATCTTTTACTGTATCACGCCTTTCTTGTATCCCACTCCTTCCTGATTAGTGTTTGTTTTAAAAATGCCTCTGAAGTTCACTGAAGTAGATAAAAATGGTTGAATCGCAAACTAAGAAACCTTACAAAAGGCACTAAAAGTTACTATTTTAAGGCTTTTTGAGGCATTTTCACAAGAGGTTCCAAACTCACAACTGGTTTCTAGAGTGCACTAAAGTAAGAAACTCTAAAAAATATTCCATATTTATAATAGAGTGCAACCGCTTTTCCTTTCATTCTTCCATCGTTGCTTTAATTCCTCCATCATTTTTCCAATGTATGGGGTCCCATAGTTTTGTTTTTTTGGTAATAATGAAATCCATTAAAACCAAGCTGAAACATTAAAAGATTTAGACCATCACCCTTAGTCTATTACAACCAAAATTTCCTATAGGATTTAATAGCTAACTAGATCATTCATGAAACAACCTTTTTTCCATTAAGAATTTGAGTCACAAGAGTTTTTATCTTTAATTCAACACCTGTGAAGACTCTTCTATTCCTTTCAAGCCACAAATTATATAGTCCAGACACCAGTAGAGCATATTTCTTCCTTTTCTTCTTCCCTGCTAGCAAAAACAATGTCTTCTTTAGTGCTCTTATACTGCTAAAATCTGGAAGTAACAAGCCAGCCCTCAGTTTTCTACTGTAAGCACAATCAACAAATAAATGTTGCATATCCTCTGTCAATCCACAGAAACATCAATCTGCATCTGATTTCAGCACATCAAATTCTTTCAACCTGGCTTTTGTAGGCAGCTTCCTATTCATTATCATCCAGAGGAAAAATATTTTCTTTGGTTGTATGCATCTGCTCTGGACAACTTTCATAAGACATCTTATTTCTTCTCCTCCTCCTTTATATAGTTCATAAACTTTTGAGGTAATCAGTTTACCTTCTCTGTTAGCACAATTTTTCAGCTCAGAAAAGATAGCATTTTGTTCCAGGTTCATCGATAGCTTCCATGGCCAACTATGAGTATAAGAGTAGCAACATTCTTCTAATGATTTCCCATTTAGATAGTATTTAGCTACCCATTTCATCCATAACACATCTTTTTTGTTCTTCACATCTCAGAGGTGTTTAAACATAACAGCCTTATTCCACAGTGCAGAATCTCGGATACCCATTCCACCATGCTTTTTAGTATTGCATATAGAGTTCCAAGCCACAACAAAAAAAACATTTTCCCCTCTTCTCTCCCCCATAAATAGCAAGTACGAATTTGGGTGATTTTCTTATGCACACGATCAGAAAGATTTCAAACATTACACCAATAGCCAGATAAACTTAGCAGAATTTGGTTAATAAGCTGAAGTTTACCTACATAAGACAAGTTTCTTGAGCTCCAAATGTGGATTCTGCTTCTGAATTTCCCTATCAGGCCTTCACAGTCAGTTTTGCTCCATTTCACCGTGGAAAGAGAAAGACTGAGATACTTCATGGGAAATTCTCCTTTGGACATGTTTAGAGCACCGACTAAAACCATCATTTTAGTCTTCCATTTTGGAGAAAAACTCTTTTTATTTGTTGTCATTAGTTACTAGCCCCGTAGTGTCTCTAAATTTTCTCAGGACCTCTTTAACACTGGCCATACTTTTCATATTTGCACCACAAAATAGCAGCAAGTCATCAGCAAATAATAAGGAATGTACCTCAGCTTTTTTGCACTTTTGGTGGTAGTATATTTTTAGCTCATGTATCTGTTTCATCATGAGTCTGGTGAAGTACTCCATACTGATCACAAATAGCAGAGGTGAAATTGGATCACCCTACTTAACACTCCTTATTGCTTCAAAGGAACTTGTGAACCTGCCATTATATGAGATACATAATTCTGATATCATAGAACTGCACTAAATCCATTGTATCATTTGCTCAGGAAAATGAAGTTCTTTCAGCCAATCAACCATAAAACTCCTTTTGTTGAATAAAGTTGTGTTCAGCCTCCTTCAAAGCCTCAGTCTCTTTTCTTGTTGTTGACTCCAACTATTGCAGCTCCATATATTCAGGTTGTGCATTCAGCTTTGACATGACTTCCTCCCATTTTTGTTGTGCCTTTTCTGCTTTCCCAGTTATGTCATAAAATTCTCTTCTATTTAATTTTCTTAAAGGCACTTCCAGCATCTTCAAAGCTCTAGCAATGTCAAAGAGGTTTTCAACTTTCTTCAGAATCCATATAATTTTTACCAGCTTCAGGAAAACATCAGACTTACACCACATGCTAAAAAATCTTAATGGTCCTACTTTCACTTTCTTTCCTGAGCTAAGCAGTACCATCAATGGTAAATGGTCTGAGCAAAGTTCATTTTGAACTAGACAAACAGCATCCTGGAAATCTGTCATCCATTGTCTACTGATCATTCACCTGTCTATTTTGTTGAATACTCTGTCATCACATGTCCTCCTGTTGCTCCAATTATATTTAGCCCCTATGGTTCTTATTTCCTCCAGGTCCAGATCTTCAATTGTGGCCATGAAATCTTCAGTTTCTTTTTCATCAACTGGATTCCCACCAATCCTGTCATCTGGTTTGAGTTATGCATTGAAATCCCCAAGGATTATCCAGGGCTGGTCTCTATTGCCCAATGATTTCAGGAACTCCCACAAAGGTAGTCTGTTTGAACCAGTGTTGAATCCAAACACAAATGTGCAGTAAAACTTCTTGTTATCATTAAGTTTACAGCTGAATAAATCCACCCATTGCTCACTGTAATTCAAAACTACAATCTTAAACCAATCAAGCCTCCAAATCACCCATATTCTTTATCTTGTTTGATTTTTGTTTCTCTGAGACCAGGCAGCCCAATTTGGTTCTTCGAGATAAACCTTTTAACTTCATTGTACTTTGCTTTCTTAATAAAACTCCTAATATTCCAAGCAGGAATACTCATATTAGGGGGTTTATCTTCAGTCAAAACACATTTCTCACCATTTTTACCCATCTTTCTTTCTAATTTCAGGTTAATAGCTTCAGCCAAAACACTATGCTCATCATTTTCACCCATCTTTCCTTTCAGTTTCAGGTCCATAGCTCCTGATTTATTTGTTCTGATATGATGAGTCTTAGCAGCTACAGAATTTTTGTTACCATCCACAGCAACTGGAAGTTTCTTCACAGGTACATAAACATCATTGCTCAATTTATTATTCTTCTCCTCAACTTTCCTACAATCAGTTGAATGATGACCATACATTTTACATGAAGCACATATCACTAGTTTCCATTCAAACACAACCTTTTGCTGGACTATTTATTTATTCTCATTAATGTAGAGAATTTTATCATGCACAAAATCCTTAATCTCCATTTCAATCTGCAGTCTAGCATATGATAATCTTTCTTTCTCAGTAGTTGCTCTGTCCAAACAAATTGGATTACCTATAGAACTAATAATTTTACTTATAGTTCTAGGTTTCCAATATTCTAGGGGCAGATCAGGCAGTTGTATCCATACCGGGACAGAAACATGTTCACTCACATCCATGTATTTCTCCCATAACTTGATAAACACTGGTTTGCCATCAAAACTAATCATACCATTACCAACAATTTTTTCATAAGCTTGTTTTGTAACAATTTTTAGCATGAATATCCCTCTTTGCAGTTGCCATAATTTTTCAATCTTTTTCCTAAATTCTGTAAAAAAAAAAAAAAACCCCTCGATTACCTTGAAGGAGTGGTTGCACCCGAGAATTCTGCAAACTACATGGTTGTTCCATTGCTTCACTCCTTCAACAACGTCTTCTATCAAGATTTCACCCAATTCCATGCCATCGATTGTCATTATGTTGTACTTCCTCATATCCTGCTGAGAATCAAATAGTGAAGCCCATTTTTGGTCTTTTTCTTCCTCCACCTTATCACTCCACGAAAGCTTTTTGTTGGTTAAAGGTAGATCCACTACCACTAGCCTTGGTGTCACCTGAGCTGCTTTATCAGCACTCTCCTTCAATTCATTCGTCGTACTATTGACGGACACCATATCTTCACTTGTTTTTACTTCCTCTTTCCTTCCCTCCGATTTTGTTTGTGTTTTTTCAGAGACTTCTTCTCTCACTAGCTGCAAAGTGACCATCTTCCTCCCCCTCTTAGCACCTGACTTGCCCATAGCGTTGCCCCGGTGAGTCACCAATCAGATTCTAAGGTGAGATTTGGAAGTACACACACTATCTCACCTTTTCGCCCACATTGCTAAATGTTTCCATAGTTTTGGTGTTAATTTTATAAAAATATAATTAAAAATAAATTAGAAGTGCAGCTTCTCCCCAACATTTTCAACTTCTCTAATCTTTTCCTTCCATTTTTAATGCTTTTGTCTCTATTTTCTATTGATTTTATTTTTAATTATGAAAAAAAATTAATTTTGTAAATGACTCTCCTAAATTTCCAATTTTAAAAAATAGTTCTACTGTAAAATATTATAGGTACCTCATTTTTGTTCTCACCACATGAACGCTTCAAAATTGTTGAAGACAGACATGAATACTAAGGTAACAAAGGGAGGATCGAAGAAGAGGTAGATAAAGAGAAAAATAAAAGAAAAGTGTTGTTAGGGAAGATGTACGATAGTTGAAATGAAAACTGTCATTGATGGTGGTGGTTGAAATTAAATGATAATCGCCATTGCCTCGCAAGAAGCATTCTGATAGCGGATGGATAGTGGTTGAAACGAAAACTGTCATTGATGGTGGTGACTGGAATTAAACGACGCCCGTCATTGGCTTGCGAGAACCATTCCAATTGTGGATGGGCGGCGATTCTCGGTAACACGTTGCCATTTCAGAGCTATTAATGCCATGTTTCCACTAGAAAATATTATTGTTCACAGATTTGAACAATTCAAATTGGCCAAATCAGGTTAGATTCTTTTTTGGGATATATACAAATATAACCTTATATAGTTATATGAGTGCACATTTAATCCTACTACTTTACATAAGTGCAAATATAACTCTAAAAACTATATTCCGGCATTAACTGACCATTTCTGGCCATTAACCGACTGGAAATGACCAAAATGCCCTTTCAGCCTAATACAACATTTGAAAGATAAAAATGCCCTTTGCTTCTGCCACCTCGCCACCGTTCCTCCACCACCTTAGCCATCGTGTCTCTGTCACCGCCACTACCACCTCCCTCTGCCATCACCAGCCACCCCTCTCGCCGTTAAGGCATCCCCCTGCCACCTCCAGCCACCCCTCATGTCGCTAGGGTTTCTCCCTATGGATTCCCCCTCCACCACCAGCCACCCTTCCCGCCGCTAAGGCTTCTCCCCACACCTACAGCCAATCCTCCAGCCGCTAGGGCTTCCAAAGTGAATTCATCGCCGATGTTGCAGCCCGGCTTAACCCCACATCCGGCACCTTCAACATCTGGATCTGCCACCGCCATCTAAGCCTGCCACCAATCTCCCCCTCCTCGTCCCACCGCGAGCTCCACCGTCCCACCACCCAGCGCTATCTCACTCCTCATCCCGCCTCGCTGCCGCCACTTGACCTTTCCTCTTCCTCTCCCCCGCCAACCATTCCTCCTCCTCCCCCAACATTTAGCTTCTCCCCTGCCATACCAGCCGATTCTCAGATACCAAAGATTGAAAACTGAGAATTCAAAATTGAGCTCTTCCAATTGGGGAAAGGGGGAGGGAGAAAATCCCACAAAGGCAGGCGATCGGGGATTGGAGAAAGAGTACAATGATTTGGTGTGATTGGTTACCGTGAAAGTTGGAAAAAGGTAATGAGAAGAGAGAAGAAATGCGACAATCGGCGGAGAGGAGGAATTGAAACGGCGGAGAAGGAAAGAAAGGGAGGAGAATGGATTTGGAAAAACAAGGGTAAATTTGTCTTTTTAACATAATCCGGCCTCAAAATGTCAAAAAATGTTATATTTGCACATACACTAGCTATCTAGGGTTATATTTGCACCACAGAATTAGATTTACATTTATATAAATTATGTAGGGTTATATATTCACTTCACCCTTTTTAAAAATAAATAAATTAGGTAGATGTTCATTTACCCGCAAGTTCTAATTTTTAATTAAACATATAGTATGCGTTTGTGCGATCAAAATGCAAATCACTTCTTATACAAGTATAACTTCGATCACGAATAAATTTCCCAACCATACAAACATACTTTTCACACAGGGAATTCTCATTTATGTAGGACTTGATTCCAACTCATTAAACACGGGAAAAACACAGTAAATATGCGCGCAAATGAATTACCTAAATCTTCAAACCCGATCCTTGCAGCTTTTGCTCAGTGATCTGATCAAGTCGCTGTGCCATCTCATCTGTCAAATGGTTCTTCCAGTCTCCAACCTCACCTTTCCTGAAAAAATCTTGGTTGTTCCACGCCCACCATTTCCCATTCTTGTTCTTGTTGACATCCAAATTGCTCAGATTGTCGAAGCTGCAAAGCCTCAAGATCCCATCAACCACCCCTTGCTCCTCTTCCTCGGCCGTGATCGCGCAGCCCAAGAAGGCCGCCATGCGCTTCACCTGAAACACCGGATTTCCCTTCATCTCCTCGTACCTTAAAAACATCACCTTCTCTGGTTTCTCCACACTTTCTTTCCAGTAACCTAAAATGTGATCCCAAACAGGCCTGTAAACGCTAACGCCTTCACAGAAGGACTCAAAAGTTTCTTCCAGAGAAATGCTTGACTTGGACTCGGAAATGGCCGATTTCTTAAAGAAGTGCCAGTACGAAACGAAAACATCCTTCAAGTCTCTACACAGATACACGATCTTACACTCAGCGTCCGCCGGGAGCAGCGCCCGAGGTAAATGTGCCGCGTATAGGCGAGTCGACGGCAAGGACGACGAGAACTCACCCGGGCTGTTGAAGTTTATGAATGGAACCAAAGTGTATGGATTTTGTGATAGCAAAGGATGGTTTTGGTTGATGAGGTGGTTTTTCCGGTTGAGTAGGGTAAATAATAGAGCCTTGAGCCAAGTGGTGCCGGATTTAGGCATCGTGGCTAATAAGATGTCGTTGTCTTTAACTTGGAGCTGGTTTTGCGCTGAAATGAAGGGAAGCAGCGCTTCGGTTGCAAACCAGAAGCCCTTGTACTTGTGGAGTTGTTGAAGTCCGATCCAATCTTTGGTCGGGAGAGTCGAGATAAACTTCTTGGTTTCATCCTCCCGATGCTGAATTTCTGAGTCTCTTGTCGCCATTTTTGTGTGTGCCAGAGTTGTGTAGGTTGCTCAAGTTGACAGTTCCTCCGTCCGTCCCACCAGTTTTGGTCTATTTTTTTGTCAACTTTCTCGGACCATGTTTGATCATCAATAACTTTAATTACGGATATTAATGGTACACTAAAATAAGATATTTTTAAACTACTTAAACATAGGAGTCTAACAATATCTCACATGATGATATTAGAGTCCATATAGTAATTGAAATTTATGATCAAAAATGCTTTGAGAAAATTGATAAAAAAATAGGTCAAAATTGGTGGGAGGGAGGGAGTATTAAATTAAGAATAAGGTGGATGAAGTTGTCGGTGGTGAAGTTGTGCAACATGATTTCATGCCTTACACGTGTATCAAGTACACCAAGAGTTCCTTCAAAAGCTCTCCTATTAATTGCGGCGACAAATGTGCTCAGATGTAGATTTGTTTTTATTGGAGGCACTGTATACAAAAATGAGTTACTCCATAAGTCATGAACTTAAAAAGATTAGAGTCCCTGTATTTTAATATGGTTTTTCCATAAGTTATGAAAAATTCAAAGTTTAAAGTGCAAATTAAAATAAATGAAAATAATATTTGTAAGTTGCATGAATCGATTTATAAACTTTATAACTACTATACGTTGCATAGTAAACTTTTAATATTGCAACTAAAACCTTTTACCTTTTATTATTCTAATTAAACTTCATTTTTCCATAAACCTATGGAAATACGGTCTTTCCCAAAACTTTGCCAAAATATTATACCCAATCCAATCAAAAATTTCAATTAAATATTATATCTCTCCCATCCACCTAAATAACCTCTCATACAACTAATGTATTTGAGAAAAGTGCATATATAACTCTATATAATTCACATAAGTGCATACATAACCTTTTGATAATTGAAAGTGAAAATTTAACCATACACAATAAGTGAAAGTGCAAATATAATTTTTTTTCGACAACTTTTAGCAGGAATTTAGTGAAAAGACATTTTTGCCCTTCTGAAAAAATTAAAAACAAAAGGATAGGAAATGACGATACTGTCCTTAGCATCATTAATACCCAAATACTGTCTTCGGACCGCCACCAAACCACCTTTGCACCACCACCGGACTGCCGACGTGTCACCGCTACGTCGCCGCTGGACTACTGCTGCACCGCCGCTATAATAGGTAGGGTTATATCAATACATTATGAAGAGTGACAGGGTTATATTAGCATATTTCTAAAACTTATAAGGTTATATGAGCACATTCGTAAAAAATGTAGGGCTATATTATGACATACTATAAAAACAAAGTGTCATATTAGTACAAAATCAACGCCAACCACACACAACCGTCATTTTAACCTCTTCTTCTGATTGTTGACATTCCAAAATGTAATTCTAGTGGCAAAGAAAGAGCTTTGGCAAGGTTGATGCATCATACAAGGAAGTGGAGGTGTGGGAACCTTTCAAATATGGTATCTTTACCCGAAATTCCCCTTAATTCACTAGATTAATGCAGTTTTGAGTTTTATTCTTTGATTTTATTTTGCTTATCGTCATACAAATAGAGATATGTGGTATCAAATATAAGTATTTTGATGATATTTTGTTTATTTTGTTGAGTTTAGGTCGATTGATGATTGGATGGCCTTTGGTGTTCTGTGCGTAGTTGTTATTTTGTCATGCGTTCGACATAGGATTTTTAATGTTCATGGGTTTTGCTTTTATAATACGTACTAATATAACCCTACACTTTTTACGAATGTGCTGATATAACCCTATAAGTTTTAGAAATGTGTTGATATAACCCTATCAGTTTTCATAATGTGCTGATATAACCCTACCCGGCCTGGTGTTTTTTTGGCGGCGGTTTGGTGGCTGTCCGGCGGTGGTCCGATGGTTGTCCGACAGTAGTCCGGTAATGGACGTGTGGCGATCCGGCGGTGGTCAATTTTCGTACCTACATTTTTTAGAGAAATCATGAAGGATAGTTGTGACCAATTCTTGCGATCTAGTGAGGATTGCAGATCCCTTCATTCGGTCAAAAAAAATTAATTCCACAATCCAAAGTTTTCGCAAGGAAATTCTCCAGTGGCACTAGTTTTTCTAATTTTTATTTCTTGAAAAAAATACGGATATGAATATGATGGTCGCAGAAACTTTCGTTTTGCTCTGATACCAACTGATAAGAATCTCCTTGCGGAAATTTAATTTACACTCATTCACTGCGTACGAATCCACCTAGAACTATGTGTTTTCTACGCCGTCTTTCTCTTTCCGATTCAAGTGTGTTTTGAACAGTGCTGCCTATGAGTAGAATATGGAGGAATAATTTGGGAAGAAGACAGTGGTCAGGTCAAGCAAACGAGATGCAGAGGAGAAAAGTGAATCAGAGAAGGTTCGGGAAGAAACTACGAAAGAGATTAAGGGGATCTTAAATGGAGAAAAAGGTACGAACAAGGTCATTCAAAAATCGGCGGAAGCAAGAGAAGGCATAAATAAACAATCGGAGGAGGATGGAAAATTCACAGAGAAGAGTAAACAATTTGAGAAGGGCGAAAGCTCCAAAGGAAGCGAAGGTAAAAGACTCTCATGGGGAGAACGAGTGGAAATCGGGGATGAAGTAAAATGGAGTACCCTATTTGACAGGGATGAAGAAGAG
>JAULKM010000001.1:18651614-18663323 GCA_032355605.1 Rubia tinctorum
ACCTAAATCTAGCAATCTTCCAACAAAAAGATAACAAAAAAGATGTTAAATGCTTTGGAAAATACATGCATTTGACGAATCATCACCACCTATATTGACCAATCTCCGTTCAGCTTTACCACTTCCACCTCTGCACCTAGTTTCGACGGTTCACTCCCGCCTACGACCATTCTGACAAGCCTAGCTTTGTTGGCCTGTCCTCCTTGACTCCCAGTTCTATCTTCCCATTTTCACTTGTTGATCATGATCATGTGGCATTCTCTAGATATTTTTTAGTCTCCTCTCACTGTGGTTATTCCTCCTTTCGTTGGGAATTTCAACAAAAGGTGCAGGGTTGACACTATGGATTTCAGCAGAGCTAACGGCGGCTTGGCCAAAATTTGATTATATGGGTTGTTCACTTTAACAACTATGAACTCCATATCCATAGTCTTGCTTATCTCTCATTCCCCTACTGTTACCGGGAGGATTATGGTTCCTTCTAGCCAGGTCGTTATGTTTGCAAAGTCTACTAGTGGGGTGTCTGTCTGCTCCAACTTCCTCCTGGTGTTCTTGTCCAACCTCTCAAAGCAGTGCCAAAACATAATTTCCACGGAACTTCCACTGTCACATATGCGAGGTGAATTATTTTATCCATCACTCTAACCATTATTACCATAATATCTCCTCCCGCTGGCCTGTCTGGTATTAGATCGCTAGCGTCTAATGTTATTGCTTCGTTTACCCCAAGCTTTCTTTCTTTCGGCGTTGCCTATGGTGTCTATCTGCACATACCTTTTGGTGAGACTCAGTATTTGCTCCTGCACTTCCGCCTATGATGGCATGTATGTCTATCACCGTGGCTGTTATGTCATCCTCACGATAAATGTTTTCTTTTTACCACTTACCACGTTCTTCGCTTTTCTTAGTCCCGACCATCTCCTTTCCTTTCTCCCACCTCCCCTTTCTATCGGGAATTTTTTTATACCCCGACCCTCTTCCTTCTTGCGGGATCCCCCATACTTGTTCTTGCTCTGATAGGTGGCTTTGTTATGGGCCCTTGCACATTTCGCCAGGTGTGCTAGCTCACCACTCTGCACAACATCCTCTATATAGTGCAACAAAGAAATGCATTCATTCATGTCATGACCATGGTCATCATGGTAATCACAAAAATGAGACTTATTTCTCTTGCCAAGATCCTTTTTCATCCTTGGCGGCACATCCAGTATGCCTTTCCCCGTGCACAGGGTGAAGATTTCCTTGGGGTTTTAATCAGTGGTGTGAAAACCCTTGCCGACCTATTGAACCTGCTTGGTATCTACAGGGTGCCTATTCTGGATCCCCTAGCTTTCCTCGGCTTTCCCTCCAAGTTTTCCATGTAGGCCTTCCACTGACCGTGACCTCCTTATGCTTCCTTTCGTCTTTTGTCAGCTAGGTCTGCTCTGTTAAAGTTTCCAAATATCCTTATTAGCTCATCGATTGTCGTCGGCGGGTCCAAGGTGAAGTTCCTCAATAACAACTAGTGTTTCAAACCATTTATAAATGTGACAATGAGAAACTGGTTGCTCCTCTCCTCCGCTTGTTTTTCTTCGTTATTAAACCACTCTCAATATGCTAACAGTGTCTCTGTTGGCTTCTGCCTGATGTCCAACAACTCAGACCTTGTCTTCTGAAATTTCTTTCCTCTGCATGGAGTGAGTCAAGAATTTCTGCTCCAACTGACTGAAACTGTCGATTGTCCCATCTTCCAGGTTTCTAACCCACACCCTGGTTGATGTTGTTAGGGTAGTTTCAAACACTTTGCACCATATGGCTTGCGGTATCGTGAAAGTGGTCATGTTGGTGCAAAACGTGTGCAAGTGATATTTTGGATCAGCCTCGCAATTATACTTTCCCAGTGTATTTGGTATTTTCAGCTTTGGATCAGCCGTGAACAGCTGTATCCGCCTGGTGAATGACGTTCCTACTTTCTTTACTCAGGCCTTCCTTTTTTCCTTTTGGCGAGGTCTTGCCCCCGACCTGCTCTTTACCCATTTGGTGTGGTACATAACATTCTCTCCATTTGTGGTCTGATGTGTTCTCCCTGCCTTCAGCCTATTCCTTTCTCCCATAAGAAGCTGTGCTTTTCTCCTTCCTGGCTCTACTTCAAACTGTCTGCGAGCCCCTCTTCCCCCTGCTAGGTGCTTCACTGTCACCTTCTTGCTCCGGGAAGAGCTCAGTTGGTTGCAGATCGTATCCTCTTCAATTTATCTTGTCGTTCTTTCGGACCTCTATTTCTTTCAACCTCCTCCTCATCTCCTTCAAAGATGCTACGATCATTTGGAGGACCTCCGAGTTGTTTATAACTTTTGATGTCGTACAAAAATGGTGTCTCTCCCATATCGGCGTCAGCGTTGGGGGAGACTCATCCTTCTGCGTCACGTCTTTCATTACCACTTGGTTGTACAGGTTTCCAGGTATCAGTGTCTCCATTTTCTCCAAGTTATGTGGATGCTAAAAGATAATGCAACCACCACAGATGGCACCAATGTTAATACCAATATTTGTAGTATGCTTGTAATTGATCCACGCTAGTCAAATATACACTTAAACCTACAAGACAGGCAGACTGAGTTTAGGCAGGCAGGCGTAGGGTAGTACCTGATCCGATGCTCCAGTTAACCATTGTTGCCATGTGAAAACATATCAAGGTGAATAGTAGTCTTATAGTAAATCTTACCTTGATTTTTTATTTTCCCCCTCGTTATATGGCGTTTGGTGGCTGATGGGACTAGAGTTTCCCCATCAAACTCACCAAACAACCTTGCTTGTCCGCTATTGCATCCCTGGGCTGAAAGGTTTCCTTGGGTCATTTCCTTGCAACTAGGTTGTCAGGCCCATACGTTATCACACATGTAATATAATACCCGAGATAGAATACTGAACCATACCCCATGGGTAAGATATAATTTACCTAATGGTAATATTTGAATCTTTTAACCCACAATAGCAACTACAGAAAACATATTAATAAGGCCATAAGAAAAAAATATTCATAAAAATAAACCCAATAGCAACTCATCATACTTCTTCCAATCCACTAACATTGAAACCATTCCTTGTTTGGATGGTTTTTCCCTAATTTATATCTTACACATTTTTCAATTTCAGGGGGGGATAGTATTGTAGATTCCTATTTTATCTCTTCCTTTCATGGCTTTTTACTCTTTTTTCCAACAACTTGCTTCTTTAATCAAGCCTATTAATGTCCTTTTGCAAAAGGTGAAACTAAAATTTTTTTTCTTAATTTAAAAAGTGTCCTTTTGTTGGGTGCCAATATCAAATGACCGGAGGGAGTATGATTTACAACGTGAGAGGCATAAGTATTACCCTATGAACTAAAAAATGATTTTTGACAAGATGGAACGTTGCACCACGCAACACATATGAATTGGTGACCCTACAATACTTACATGCATACTTTAAAAAAACATTCCTCTTTCCCGTATTCAAATCGTCATCGTTCCCCTTCTCATCTAAATTCAACCACTCATCCCAAGCTTAGAGCCATGACTTGTAGGCGATAATAGGCCCATGCCATTGGTTTTAGAGGGGGCTGAAAGGATGCCAATGAGGCCCTCATGAGCAATTGAAACAACGGTGGACGACAATTGTGGGAATGAGGAGAAATCAGGTTGTTGTGTTGGACATGAAAGTGGAGATAATGAACCCTGCCCATTCATTTTATTTTAATTCCGCGAGACTTCTAAGTTTTTTTAAAAAAATAAAAAGGCAAAATACAAAACTAACCCTATGTTTTACACGAAATGCCAAAATAACCCTTTATAATTAGAAAGTGGCAAAATAACCCTAAATTATTTACGAAAGTACTGAAATAACCCTACCGTCATTGATTATGGAAAATCCAGCGTTGACCATCCCAAAATTACCAAAATACCCCTAAGCTCAAATTGATATTTTGATGACCATTTACCCCATTTTCTTCTTCTTCATCACTCCCACACTTCTTCCTCCCCCCTGATTCTTCTCCCCTCTTGAAAACCTACGAATCAAACCTAGAATTTTGTGGTCCTGCATGCTAAGAGCTGATGCATGGATCGTGCTTGACTCGGTGATTTGAAGAGCGAACCAACTAGTTGATAACGGCGGACTTCCGATGCCGGATACTAGCCCTACCAAATAATATGCTCGCATTTATTAACGAAGGTTAAAGATGCAGAATCATGAACTTCTCTTTCATAAATCAAGCCGGGGGATGAGCCAAGTTTTCATTCCATAAATACACAAAAAATAAAACTTAACATTTGTAATTTGAATTTAACATTTACCAACTAATGTCAGGACCAATAAATAGAGATGTGTTATGACTGGGAATTGTGAGAATCTAGTGCGTGATTGTGTGTGTTACAATGATTTAAATGGGGAAGAGAGGGGAGGTTTTGGGGAGATATGTTGATGTTTATTTTCCATTGAGAATTTGTTTGAAAATTTAGTATCAAGTTAGATTATGTAAAAATGTTTGATCTAATATAGTTTTGGACACGTATTTGATTGTTGTAGGATAATTAGATCCTGTGTACACTACTCTCTAATATATGTCCATCAAGTTAGCGTAGCAAATCAGGAATGTCTTATTTTTCTAGGTTGAAGTTTTGTAGTAAGTACTGATTCAACATTATATTTTTTTCATTATGTACGGATAAAACCTTATGTTTTTTACAAATATTTTAATTTGACCTTATATCTTTTTAAAATATACTGATATAACCTTATATATTTTTCAAAAATATACTGATCCAACCTTATATTTTTATATAGAAAGTACATACCTAACTCTATATTTTTATAGGGTAAAACTGTCCATTTTTTTACAAGATCACTTAACATGGATATTTTGTTCATTTTTGGGATGGTCGACGTAAGATTTTTTGCAATCAACATCGACAGGGTAACTTCAGCACTTTTGATGAAAATTTAGGGTTATTTTGGCACTTTTAAATTATACATAATTATGTTTACACTTTCAAGTAATATATAGAATTATTTTAGCACGTTTCTTATTTAAAACTTATTTCAAAATAAATCCAATTGTGGTTTGACTCAAAAACTTAAGAAAGGAGATTTGTTTGATCTAATTGTTAAGATGGTTTTTACAAGAAACAAATTCTGAAGAAAATACATGTGATTATTACACACAAACTTTTGGAGTAGTTGTTTTAGCAAATTCACACTGATTCTAACTTTTTTTTATGAAAGATCAGATACCAGTAAATCTATTGAATCTCGGTGGATCTTGCAACTTCATCCATTTGAATACATAGGGACGTCATTCCGAGAACACACAAACACTGTACCACCAACGGACACCGCCACCAAACGTGGTGTTACAATTAGTCAAATATCTGATTAGATATGAATAGATTTTCATGAATTGACTAGAGTTATTCTAGTACTTGTATTCCTTATCTATTTCGTCCTTTATTTCTTCTGAGCAGTAATACAGAAATCATCACGGGAAATTCACTCTTTCATGGTATCAGAGCAAGTATGATCTTGGCCCTAATTCTTTTCCCTTCTCTTTCTTTTTTTCGACAATAACACTGTCCATATTCCAGCATTTCTCCGACCAAACTCCGATGAAGTTCCAGCCCTGTGTGAGCAGTTCATTTTCCATTTTTTGGAGTCTTTCCCTTCTCATCCACAGTCGACAACCTCGTCCTGTAATATCTCAGTCATCATCCTCACTCACTTTCCAAGGATACATATTCCTGCATCAGCGGAAGATCAGTCCAGTTGCGATCTCTTCGACGATTTTCGTCGACATCCTCTTTCTCCGGCGAATTCAAGGTGCTCTCAAATCCACAGTGTTCTTGGATCCACTTTCTCCGGGAAATTCCAATACTCTGGCGTCTTCCAACAACGGCTTCTCCTCTCCGGTGGCAAATCTTCATTCTACAGCTTCTCCAAGTTACAACAGAACACGATTCTTTGACCAAGGACTCCTCAAATATTCTTTTATTTGGCGCGTGACCCATGTTCGCAAGCCTCACGAGACTTTATCTTGCACGCTTGACCCACCCTCTCCCGAGCGTCGTTAAAAACATGAGAGGAGGACTGTTAGGGATGAAAGATAGAATTTATAATGTTGCTCTCGTTCCTACTACTATACTACCAAGAATGGTATATAGTGGCAAGTCTTGAAATTGTTCACAGAGATGTTAGGAATCTAATAATTATCTAAGCAAAACTGTGATCGGGTCATCAATCCGACCACGTGTTAAGAATAATAAATGTTGGTAAAACAATCATTGGGAGGGGGGAATTTGTACTAACAACTACTAATATGCAAACACGATGATAAACTATATAAACTAGCACTTGGGGGTACTTGTGTAACATGATCGATAAATGACTCGTATTCTCGATTCATTCACATACAAACATGTAAATCTATCTTATGCCTACGTCACATAATGTGGAGGTAGCTAGATACTTCCCTTGTCTATCACACAAGGTACTACCACCAATACATGTTTACCTCACTGTCTTAGTAATTAGGGATACCATCCCCGTCATCTCACTCACAATGCTAATGCACCCCCGCTTAGAGAAATAAGCCCGTCTAAAAGAGCAATGCCTCGTGTAGGTCACAACCATTAGATATGAAAGTGAGGGCATTACATCCCGGACACACTATGGATCTCAATCCCTAGGACTAAAGAGGCAAAGGAATTGATACCTTGGCACGACTCTAAAGTTGGCACGACTCTAAAGTTGGCACAACTCCAGTTGCTACAAACAATCATGCTCGTCTATCGGGGTAAGTCAAGGATTTCCCCTCGGTGGGATTTGCCGAATCGACTGCCCAACATGTGATTTCTTAACACAACTAGCCAATTAGAATTATGGTTTAACACATACAAAGATATTCTATTGAGGTAAAATGAATACACTCATATCACCGGTGTTTTTGAACCTACTCCATAGTTCTAACACTCCCAAGATAGCAATGAAGTCTAGCACAATATTACACTACCATACATGTATGGATGCATCATCATAATGACATAGCATAAATCTCATAAGAAAGGAAAACATAAATCAATCACAAATATTCATAGGAACAAAGATAGGAGAATCTAAATCTCAAAAGCCAAAATCAATTCATGAATACAAAATACCACCCCAAGTTTAATTAACTATTCCCTAAGCATTAAACTCAAATATTTCATTGGATTCAATGCATTTGAGAAAAAGAGAAATAAAAAGATGAAAAGAAAATAACTTAGAGAGAAGGAGGAGTATTTTTCTCTCTCTAGTCTACTCTTAAATAGGAAATATGAACATAAACTTTAAACCCTATATGGCATTGGTCTATAAATATAGTAGTAGGGAATTTGGCCTAAAAATAGGCCCAAAATAAACCAAAAACCCTAGCAAATGCAAGCGAAACAAGGGGTGTCATCTGGCACGGTTCGTGCTGGTCGAGTAACCCTCGCGCTGGCGCGGGTCGTCGGTCATGGCATGGGTTGCTAGTCTTATGCTGGTGCGGTCCGTTTCCACCGGCATAGGCCATCAGTTGGAGCTCCGTGTTTTATCTTCTGATTCGCACCCCGTGTTGTTTAGCGCCAGATCCTCATTTTGCTTAGTATCACGACACAAGTCGCGTCATTATTCACACCCCTGTGGGCTGGTCTTGGCATTAGTAACTTGAAATGGCACGGGCCATGTGAAACAGAACGGTCTGCGCCCATACTTAGCCAAATTTGGAGTGAAAAGAAGACATGTGACACACGGCCGCCCGAAATATGGCACAGCCCGTGCTGGGGTTTGGCACGGCTCGTGTTAGGTGGAGCGGGCCATGCTGAAGACCCCTAATATGGGCCGTGTGGCGTGGAACGGGCCGTGCTAGGTCTAGCCTCGTGCTACGATTTGAACCCTAGATTTCTCAATTATAAAGAGTGCGGATTACTACTAAACCAATACCAGTACCAGTACCATTCACAATTCTCCCTTCTTAATTTCTCTTTAATTTCTCTTTAATTTCTCTTTAATTTCGTTCTACATTTATCACCATCACGTTATCATTTGTCTTATTTCAAAAGTGCAAAAAGTGAACCAGTTAAACTCAAACGGGTGGGTTTCTTAGTCCCAAGATGTCACCCATTTTTTACATTACCATAAGTATGGTATAGCTTGAGAACTAGAATAACTTCATCCTACAAACTAACAGCAAAAACCAGCAGCAATACTCCTGCTGTGATTTCTATTGACATATCCAAGCCGACATGGCAAAAAGTGCAAGAGATATTTACTCCAAAAAAAAACTAAAACTAAAACTAAATGAAATAGATAAATATCCACAACGAGATATTTCACTCGACAACCGTCACTATCATATCAAGGTACAATCTTTGGTGCACGAGGTACAACCAAACCCAGCTTCCCCTAACTGGAGGAGGAGGTGGTATCACCCACCCACCATCCCAAACCCAATTAAAACCTTTTCTGTATAGATCCGACTCCCTTTACCACTCATTTCTTTCCACCACCGCGAAAACAAAAAATAATTCAACAAAACGAACGAAACCCTAGTTTATTATTTTCTCTGAATTTGGTCCCTTAATTCGTGGTTTCTCGACGACCCAGATTGTGTTTTGTGGGGTATTCTGATGGGTTGAGCTTGGTTTTTGGAGATGATGATGGAGTGGGACAGCAATTCTGATCCGAGTGGGGACGATTTCGAGGAGGACGATGATGATGAGGAAGAGGGAGGGGGGTTCGGGCCCTCGGGGTTCTTGTTCGCCGGAAATGGAACGGGGCCCTTGCCGTTCCCGGTGGACTCGCTGGCGCCGTGTGGGTTTGTGGTGACGGACGCCTTGGAGCCTGACCATCCCATTATTTATGTCAATTCCGTCTTCGAGATGGTTACAGGTTACCGGGCCGAGGAGGTTCTCGGCCGCAACTGGTGAGCTTTCCGGTTCTTTAATTTTGCTTTAGAATGAGGAATTCGGAACATGAATTTGCAATTGATGGTTTTTGTAGCGTTATACTGCTGGTTGTCATTGAAAATTTACCTGCTTTTTGGTCCTTTTGTGCCTGCCGGTGAGTCAATTGGACGGAGGGAGCTATTGATTTTAGGTGTTTTAATGTTGAAGTGGTGGTAAGGAAGTATGAGCTTGCTTTATGCTAGGATTGGGTTTAGAAAGTGTGGAACTTAAATTTGCAGTTATAATTGCTGTTTATCAATATAAAGTTGCCTGCTTTTTGGTCCTCTGAGCCTGTGTATTAAACCAACTTTGAACTTAAATCATCCATGTAATAGTTACTCCCCCTGTCCCATAATTAGAGTTCCATCTGTAAGTAAGGGATTTTGTTTTAGGCGTTTTGATTTGGAAGTGGTGGTAAGTAATGTGAACGTGCTTTCTAGGAATGAATTTGAGGGAATTGTCAAACTTATCTTTGTTACCAGAGGGGTGTCTTTGGGCAACTGTTTGCTACTTGATTTGAGAGAAGAGTAGTTACTGCTTTTGGGGCTTTATGGTTTTAGTGTAGGGTAGGGAAAATGGCTGTGTGAGCGTTAGCATGTGCAGTGTCTAGCTAACAGCAAACATGAATGTTCAGTTCGCAGGAAGTAATGAGTTAGTGTGGATGTTTTTGAAATTTTATGTACTCTGTAGTCTGCATAAGGTATTACTTGTTGAGTCTGGCTTATTCATGTTTTAAATGCAACCGAGATACAGTCTCCTACTTTTCCATGTCACGGCACATACGTGTAGGATATTGGTTTCATTATACTTCACATCAGTTCTATAAATGCTGTGTTGGTCAATTAAGGGAAGATGTCTTCTGGGTTTTGTTCATCATATTTGTACTTATCTTTAGGAAGACTACTACAGTAAATGTAGAAACATTTGGCCTGTATGTCTGGAAGGAAGGGTTACTGAAAAGATTGTAAAGGACAAAAAAATTATGATCTGGACAAGAAATAGAGATGAAAATTAGCTGATTTGGAAAAATAAATATATCGTGTCAATTGTCGCCATAGTCTTATTTAATTAGCTCCCTGTAGAATTTTGTTAGTGTTACATTTGGTGTGTACCTATGGCTCTATGCTGAAGACTACAAACGACTAGTTGAGATATGCTTGACAGCTTGAGCTAGAGGTCCAGAAATTTTTTTGTGAACCAGTAGTTGGTTGATCTTGGACTATGACACATTCCGCTCCTCATAATAACATTCAAGTAGCTTAATGTAGACTTTTGCGCAATCTAACAAATGCGCCTTTATTTAATCCAATCATGTGAAGACATATAGTACCACGTTATAAAGAGTGTTAACTGGCTTTTTATGTAAAAGAATAGAGTACTCCTTATCTCAATTTTAAGGCTGAAAGTTCCATCTTGGGATAGGCCTATTGTCTACCTATAGACAAGCTAGAAACTCACACTCAATAATCGAAGAAAAATAGTTTTAATTCATTTCGTCGTAGCCATTATTCAGAAAATAGTTGGGGCTTGGTCCGTGGTTAATATATTCACAATCTATGTTCTGCAGTTGGCATTGACTGTTTTGTGTGTGTTAAATTTATTACAACTACTAAGGTTGTGTAACCGGACAATTATTTGGGGCATTTGTATCTTTTCCGTTATTTATAATTATTAGTCATATGACCACCCAACATGATTTCGTATCCAACTTGGGACGTACAAGTATAAGAAGCATCTATCAAAACTTGGACAGTTCTAATACTTTCAAAACTTTTTCTTTGTATAAAGATACCTTAACTTATCTTGAACTGAATTAAGAGAATCATCTGGAAGATGCTTAGTGTTAGCCATCAATTTCTTTTGTTTGGTTGAAGTCTGAGGTGTTGGCATTTAGACCTGGTATATATTGGCAGTAGGTTTGTGTGCTGGATTCACATTGCTGTATTTTTGTCTGTTAGTTGTCCAAAGGAGAAGTGGGGTATACCTTGTAAAGGTGTAGTGATAAGTTTGGGCCCTGGCAGAACCTACTCTTGAGTCATGTTTGTTCATTTCATATTTGTATTAAACTCCTCACATTATTGTCCTTCATAATATTTTTTACCGTGTTCAGTACTCTCCGCTTTATAGAAATGAAGTCCTTGGTCTTTTAATTTTGATTTAGAATGAAATTCTCTGAAACTTACCTATCTTTGGGCTCGATCGCAGTCGATTTTTGCAATGCAGAGGCCCATTTGCTAAGCGAAGGCATCCATTGGTGGACCCTACTGTAGTTTCTGAAATGAGAAGATGCCTAGAGAAAGGAGTTGAGTTTCAAGGCGAATTATTAAACTTCAGGAAAGATGGTTCCCCACTGATGAATAGACTGCGCATGACTCCAATATATGGAGATGATGAGACAATAACGCACATCATTGGCATTCAGTTCTTAACGGAAACAAATCTTGATCTTGGTCCACTTCCCGGATCTTCAGCAAAGGAGTCTGCAAGATCATCTGATAGATTTCGTTCTAGTCTTTCTGCATTTGCACCTTTTGTAGATGGGAAACACAACGTCAATCGAGGGCTCTGCGGAATATTCCAGTTGAGTGATGAAGTTGTGTCTCTGAAGATACTTTCAAGGTTGACTCCAAGAGACATTGCATCAGTTGGTTCTGTTTGTCGGCAGTTTTATGAGTTGACTAAAAATGAAGACCTTTGGCGAATGGTTTGCCAAAATGCATGGGGCTCAGAAACAACT
>JAULKM010000001.1:18673695-18686635 GCA_032355605.1 Rubia tinctorum
ATTGCCCCCAAGGCTTTGTTAATTGTGATTTTACCATATTTTTAGTAGCTTGTTGCATGATAGCATAATTATTTCACATTGATAGTTGTGTTGTCTTTCAATTCATAACTTAGAAAACCAACCAAAACTCCCCCCCCCTACATGCTTTCTTATATATATATATAGGCTTATATCCATCCTTATATGCATAATTGTATATTTGAGAGGGATTTTATTTAGTAAGCATTTAGGGTTTATAAATTGTATCTTTGAGAGGTACGGCGACGACCTCCCACACTTGTAAAGTGAAGAATGAAATTATAAGCCCTAAATGCTTACTAAATAAATTCAACATTTACCTATTAATTAATTCAACATTTTATTTACCTTTTTTCATCATTACCGGGGTAGTTGTAAAAACCAGATCTTTTTTGCTGAAACTTTTAGTCGCATTTGTTCTCTACCAATTCTAAGTTTTTTTGACGGCTTGTTTGGCTTGGTTAAATCTAGTTGGCTTCTGCTCTGATCTATATGTCAGTATAGAAGAAATCTAAATCAAAATAGTTACAAAAACTTAATTTTGGCGATTCCAATCATAACTTATAGTCCAGATTTGTAGACCGAGTAAGTTGAAAAATCTTGGGATAAATATATTTATAACCCTAGTTTTAGGCTAAAAATGTCAATATAACCCTGCAATCTGAGAAAGTGCCAATTTAACCATAACTAGTTATTTCAATCTAACCCTAACTTTAAAAAACATTGTGCAAATACAACCAAACTCCCTTATTCCGGTGTTAACCCATGAAATTTCGGCAATGAAAAGAAATGGAATGACAGAAATACCCTTGACCAAAAACTAAAAAATTAATAGCTAAAATACCCTTGATCTTCTTCTTCTTCAATGTTGCTCCTCCGCCAGAACTGCTGCTCCTCCGTTGCAGAAAACCTCCTTTGCCGCAGGAAACCTCCTCACTCTTCCCTCACCCCCTCCCGCTGTCACCCTACCAATCTTTTCCGCCCAGCCCCACCCCTCCCTAGCTGCTTTCCACCACCCAACCACTCCTCTCGATATCATTCGCCCAGCTCCACCCATCGTGATTTCCACCGCTCAGAAGTCATACCCCTCCTCGCTCAGCCACCCCACCACTTAGACCCCACATTATCCACAACCACCTCTACAATCAGCGCCTCTCTCATCCTCTCCCTCCCGGCTCTCCACCAGCATTGCTCATCCCACAACCACCCCTCCACCCAGTGCCACTCTCTCCCGACTCGCCACCAGCGCCACTACCCCTCTCAACCCACAGCCACCCCTCCACCCAACGTCGTTCTCCTCCTCCCTCTTCTGGCTCGCCACCACCACTGCTCAGCCACCTCGAACCTATACCTCCGGTTCACCTAATCGCGAAGCAGATGCTGGTCGGGCGCCAGGACAACCCGCATTGCGAGCTGGTTTCCTTGGATTGCGATTTCGTGAACGTGTTCTAGCACTACGTCAACAAAACCCTAGCTTTCGCCATCAAGTGCGACAGATTCATGTACGTGATAGTGTCTCCGGAGGGAAAAGTGGAGGTGAACTTCATCTACGAGCCGTCGCCGGGGGAAGAAAGAAAAGAGGGGGAGAGAAACCCAACCAACATTGGAAGAAATAAATGAGGGCGACAGAGAAAGCCGAATGTTTAAAGATGAATCAAGGGCGACTGAAGAAAGAAACGAGAGCGGCGGAAGAAAGAAGAGGAAAGAAATAGGGTTTTCAGATTTTTATTTTCTAAGTCATGGGCAAAATTGTCTTTTCATCAGAATCCGACCAAATAAATGTTAACTAAAATGTAAGCCAAGTCAAGGGTTAGATTGCCACATTCTGAGATTGCAAGGTTATATTGGCACTTTCAGCAAAAGGTGGGGTTATTTTAACACTTTACGCAAAAATCTTTGATTGATCAACTTGTGTCATATTGGAGACTTTTGTACTTTCTCCTGATTTGATTTTTTTGGCTTCCAAAATGACCGAGGTCAACTCCAATTTTCTTTAAAATATTTCAATTTAATGGAGATGAACCAGATCTTTCACTTTAGGAGCTATTCATTTGTGTTTTGGATGCTTTAGAGGTCAAGTAGGTCAGTGTATCGGAAACTTGGTGAGAATTAAGGTGGCTGATATTCGAATACTATGATCAGGTTCCAGTTGGATTCTGTTGATAGCCTGCTAATTTTAGCCGAACTAGTTGGAAATGTCGTCAGTATTTAACCATTCATCTTACTATGTACCCCTTTCAATTTGTTTGGACATAAATGCTACAAATATGTAATTTGATGTTCAACGAAATTGTGATATCCCTTTTTGGAAAATTTAATGTAAGCATTCAGGCAACTTGATATAAGCCATTTTTTGGCACCACATGTTCTTAGTGAAAATGGAAGGACATCCTCCCAACCTCATCTACAATAGTTTGAATTTTAAAAAAAAGAGTAATGATACTCTCAGTGAAATTCCATAGTAAAACATCATAGTGAATGATGTGACATTAGAGAAAAGACTAATATATCCATTGTTAGTTGCATCTTTCAAAGAATGTGATTAGTGATTTTGTCTTTTCATTAATGCCACATCATTCACTATCATATTTCACTATAAATTTTCACTGAGAGTATTTGTGTGTACTACTACAAAGGCAAGGAAAACCACACTACATTCTTTCTTCCGTTGGGGAAAAGTTGTTGTGGACATCGTGGTCCCTAAATTTTGTATATATACAATATTTATACAACAATAATAAATTTATACTAGTACACAAAATGAAAAGTAAAAGTCCAGGCAAAAATATTTTTTTGTCTACGGTATCGTAAGTTTAGATAATTAAATTTAGATGAACGAAATAAATGAATGAATTTGAATTTCAAAAATAAGCAAAATACGTGAATAAAATTGAAATAATTTTCTAAAAATAGAAAACGTGCTAATATCAAATAAACCATTCTAGAAAAATGTGGCACAGACTCACAGGACGGACGAAAGAGTATCATCTGTGTCAAAATATAAAGGGCATCATATCAAGTTAAGAATTTCCTAGGTGGTGCTGTAATTAAGTGCTGACGTAGAACCCAGAAGGATTATACCCCAATTTCCTGAACCCTCCACGTTTCAATTTTTGTTTTTGGGTTGGTAAGTGGGCCAGACTGTCCCCAAATTGCCTCGCTGTATCGCTGTATCGCTGTGCGCTTGTCACGTCCCAGAAACTAACAAAACAAAAGACAGGCGGAAAAAAGAGCCGCCACTCTGCAGCTCACTCGTAGTGTTGAGAAAATTCAGTGTTTTTACCAGTTGGATTTTTGTTGTAAATTGAAATGGAGTCTATGCTCCTGGGTTCCTTGGCAAAGCCTTCTTTTTTACCTGAACTCTGTTCACATTCTTCAGGTAATTCGATGTCACCGGTGCTTCTTCTCTTTATTTATGCAATTATTTGGGTTGCTTTTGGGTTCAGACTAGGCTGGTTTAAAGTTCTTTTTCTGTGTGTGTGTGTGTGTGTGTGTGTGTGTTTCTGGTTGACAAATGTGCTATCTTGCAAGTTGTACTCAGATGGGCAGTCTTGATTGGTTTTATGATTGTTGATTAGATGTATTATCACTGCTGTTTGTGCCCACAATTTGTACCCTTCTGTACCACATGCATGTAAGCTTTGAATGATTAAGGAGGGCATGGTGTTGGGTCTTTTTGCATTTGTGGTCAAAATGCTCCAATGCTGCTAGTTCCATGTTTCCTAATCATTTGATTTTTGGGATTCTCTTACCAACTTTTAGTGTCTTTATTTTACCTGTAGGAGTGCAGTTTTTGAAATGCAAGAGATGGAACAGTGTGGCGGAACTACGAGCAAAGCCTGTGGTCAATCAGAGGAAGCTTCTGATTGGCCAGCATTTTGGTTTTGTTAACAGGAGATGTATTGTACTTTCTCGGAAAGGAGGTGATAATTATCTGGCGCATGCGGCTTCTGAACACCCTTTTCAATCTGAGCCTTCAAAGAGCTCTGTGGAATCATTTCACGGGAGTTTTGATGCTTTCTATCGGTTTTCGCGGCCCCATACAGTCATTGGAACTGTATGTTCACATATCTCATTACATTGAGTTTTAGTTGTAATGTAGATAGATGGTATACATTAAGTAGTCTCAGCATCGGGCATTTGAATTTATAATGAGAATTTTCGTTTTCTCTGACCAGGTGCTGAGCATAATTTCAGTTTCTCTTCTAGCAGTGGAGAAGCTCTCGGATTTTTCACCACTGTTTCTTATTGGGATGGTTGAGGTTTGTTTGAACTTGTGAACAACTCAAGCAGCTACTGTTTTGATTTGATAGGTTATGCTGTGTTTCAGGACCTGAATTTGTTGATTTTCAGGCCATTCTTGCAGCCTTCTTCATGAACATATACATTGTTGGTTTGAATCAGCTATCAGACATAGAAATTGACAAGGTACAACTTGTATTGCGACTATTCTCTTTTAGGATTTCCTTTAGTAATAATTTGTGTCCATAGCAACTCACCAGAACAGACGAAACTGAAAAACAATGTTATGATCCTGAGGGTGAGGAAACTTCTGACTGTCATTTGAAAGTGTACTATGTAATTATTCACCCGAGAACTATGATTTCTTCAGATTTCTTCTCTCTTTTTTTGTGTTGGGAAGTCTTGGATATATCTGGTGTAAGTGCCTGTCAGTGCCTGCTTATATGCAGGTGACATATGCTTGTGTGCTAGTCTCAATTGTTCAAGGAAAGGAATAACATCTTCTTGATTCATTATGTTTTCAGTGTTTTTGTTTGTATGTGGGATTATATTTTACATCAGTTTCTCCAGTATTATAAATTCTAATTCTGTTCTTTACAGGTTAATAAGCCTTACCTTCCATTGGCATCAGGAGAATATTCAATCACGACCGCAGTGATGATTATTTTATCTTTTGCAGTAATGGTAATATTAACATTTGATAATCTTGTATACCATTTAATTTTTGGCACTGTTGTTCAGTGTGGTCTATCCTTAATTTTGGTCCTATTAGAGTTACTATTATGTTTTTTAAAATTGATTTTTCCCTCGATGTAGAGTAGTCGCTGCATGAGCAGAAACTGTAGATAAATGGCATTTTTGGTCAGAGGATAACACGTCGATATCCAGTTCCAAATAAAAGCATATAAAAAAAAGGTGTATTTTGGATAAATTATTTCTGACTACCGCCTGGAGTTTGATTACTAAGACCACCTACAGTTCTTTATTTTTCACAAAAGACACTGAACCCATGAAGATATTTGAGTGAAAGTCCATGCATCTTAAGTCAAGGCAGTCATATTGAATTTTTCAACATTGAGCAGGAGGTAGGCAAATTCCAAGAACAAGGAGTGGCCATTGCAGTTCTGTGACAGAAACTGACTCATGTCCCCTGAGAGTACTGATCCTATGACTAAAGTAGTTATAAAATAGGACTCCTCACGTTGAATGGAGAGAGTATTTGTCATGGTAAACCTGTGGGAAGTTCGGTCTAATATTCCTCATATTGAATGAAGACTGTTTTTTAACAGCTTAGCAAGAATTGATTATAGTATTTTGTGTGCAAAGAAAACAAGAGTGTACATTTTTTGTGAAGTGCCCGCCTTCTAGTGTCTATTGAAATACGGAAAGCTTTCCTTAGCTCTCCCGTATCTTTACTGCTAAAATAATTCAAACAACTGTAGCTTTATCTTCTTTGCAGCGATCTTTACTATTGGTTTTTGAAAACCCTCGAATTTGCTACTTTACTTGCATTTTCCAGCTGATTCTCTTATATATTGTAATATTATATTCCGAGTAATGTTGATTTTTTCAATGGAGGCTCTTGGATAGTTGCAATATGTCTATGATTAGTTTTTTTTTCTGCTTTTTTTTCTTGTGCTAATTTGTTTGTTTCAATTCACAGAGTTTTTGGCTCGGATGGGTTGTTGGCTCTGGCCCATTACTTTGTGCTCTTTCTGTCAGTTTTGTGCTTGGGACAGCATATTCAATCGACGTGAGTTGCTTTATTACAAATATGAGTATTTGTCAATGAGGTTTTTGTAAGTCTACTATGACAGGGTTATGTTTCTTACCCCATTCTGTTTATGCCATTTTCTGGAAGTTTTTCAAATCACAATTCATGCTCAAACAATGTTATCATTTATCATGCTACCTCAGATATTTCTTACTCCTGTGCTTCTTAATTTTGTTCACGAGCCATACCAAACTACTCAGATCACATAGTGGGACTATATTTATGTGATTAAGTTGGCTCACGAGAAGCAGAAACTAGTCTTCTATTAGGGCATCGCTCTCTGAGTACATTTTGTTTTATTACCAACACAGGTACCCTTGTTGAGATGGAAGAGGTTTGCGTTTGTTGCTGCACTCTGTATCTTGGCTGTGCGAGCAGTAATTGTACAGTTAGCATTTTATTTGCACATACAGGTCTACATTGATCATTTCTTGTTGGCGTTTTATTGTTTAAGCAAGTTATGTTTGGGGATATGAGGTCTTATTTTCACATGATCTGTAGTCTTGATTTTTTCAGTGCTCTCTTGTGAAATTTCACAAGTAGTATATATATTGCTGTTATCCCTAGCAGATTCTTGTTCCATTTTCATTTACATATCTTCTCAGATATATCATGTATTAATATGTGGTAAGCTCAATTCGCATTCTTGATGCCTGCATATGATTCTTGCCATGGCCACTTAAACATTTTCTTAACTTCTAAGACTTGTATTTAGGTGTTGGGATGCTTTTTGTTCTAATTTTGATGAGGGAAGTTTATCCGAAGATCCATTTTAATCAACCTCCACTTGTCCTGTATCAAATATGCATTTGCAGTTGTTGATACTTTATAGTTACCGTAATTCACTTCATCATTGCTTAGCTTAATGTTGCAGACTTTTGTGTTTGGACGGCCAGCTCTCTTTTCAAAGCCTGTAATTTTCGCAACAGCATTTATGTCCTTCTTCTCAGTTGTTATAGCACTTTTTAAGGTAACTCTTTCTAATCTATTTGGCTTTACATGCTAGAAATATCTGAGATTTGTACGGTTGAAGTTTTTTTTACACATTCATGTTTTTGAACACTTTGAGTTACTGCATCCAATTAGTTCTCTATCCTAGAAGCTGGAGCTCACAAGTTTTTCTCTACTTTGTATTATAATGAAGTTCCTAGAAATTATTCAAGAAAGTGCAGTAAGTCCCAAATTTGATTCTTCAGTTCTCATGACACCCTGCTGCTTAGTAAGAAAAGATATCCAAGAGGAGTGATGATTGTTACACTAAGACCAAAGACCTATTACGCTGCTTCTGTCCCACATCAGTTTCACTAACACTTGACATCCGGTACAAAAGATCCTTCAGCCTCTCCATTCAAAGAAAATTGGTTATAAATTGGATACTTTCATGAAATGAATTGTAGTCTACAAAATGAAAGTGACAAAAAGGAAAATAAAAATAAGTGATATTGCGCTTGCAGCTATTGTAATGCACGCATGGTTTGCTTATTCAGTGCTTGTCTAATTTTTACGTGACAAACTGAGTTCCTATTTGATATTAAAGCTTGAATTTTTCAGGATATTCCTGATATTGTCGGAGACAAAATTTATGGCATCCGATCTTTTACGGTCAGGTTGGGTCAAGAGAAGGTTAGTTATGTATAGGGAAGACATGTGCACAGAAGCTCTTGCATATTCAGGGTTTTGGGAAGGGTGAACTTTGCTTCAAGTTTTCAGTCAGCATAGCAGTATGCTTTTCTCCATCATTAATATGCTTATTTAATTCTTTCAGGTCTTCTGGATTTGCATTGGACTTCTCCAAATCGCTTACCTTGTTGCCATTTTAGTCGGTTTGACAGCACCCCATAACTGGAGCAAATTCATAATAGTAAGTCTCTCCTGCTAAATTTCTCCTTCACTTATGCGACTCAATTTAACTCCGAAGGGAGCCAGAAGTTTGAAATGTTTTGGGGATAATTGGTTTACAAACTTCTTTTGGTAGATATATTCTCCATGGAATTATTTTTCTCAGAGGAGTCGTAGTTGGATAATTGTTCTTTGATAATTGCCTCAAAGCATACTACATTGTTTGTTGAACTCTTGTTTGCATCTAGAAGCTTAAAAATATTTTTTTTACATTAAAAGTCGCGGTCATGTTTTGGAGAATCAAATTACTTAATAGTGGTGAATCGGATATGAAGAATCAGGGTGCTCAAAATACTGTAAAATAGTTTATCTATTTGCAGAAAATGATAATGAGTGATAAAAGTGGGGAAAAGGTGGCTGGTTAATTTGGTTAGTCGAGACTAGTGAAGTAAAGCTTCTTGGTAGGTAGCTTAACTCACCGTACATTCTTAACACAATTATAAATGTCCAGGTTGCTGGTCACATGCTTTTGGCATCGATACTTTGGAGTCATGCCAAGTCTGTTGATCTAGGAAGCAAAGCCGCAATAACATCCTTTTACATGTTCATATGGAAGGTAAGGTCCCTTTCAAGCTTCAACTGTCAAAATTTTATATGAAGTGTTCAAGTAAGCTTTCGGCAAACCAGCACATTCTTTACTTTTACCTTGTTTGATTTTGTTTGTTGCTGCTACGTGTCTCAAAACATACAAACTGCTAAACCAACATCTGTATTGTTTATTTCCAACTAAATCATGAGGTTTGAGTGCATAAGCTTTTGAACTTCTTCTTCCTTGCTCTTCTTTCGCCTGCTTTTCAGTTTCATATTAGCCTCCTTGACGCCATTAACTTTGTCTTGAATCCCAACCGATCTGAAATCCCCCTTTTTGCTGTTTCTTCTGCAAAATTTGCAGCTCTTTTACACCGAGTACTTCCTCATACCGCTTGTAAGGTAGCTTGAGATTTTGATGGAGGAGCGTCTGCTTTTCTCCCTTCAAAACTTGTAAGGTAGCTTCATCATTTTGCCAGTCTTGGACTCAACATTGTAATCTTAATCACACCTAAAATGTAGCATTTCCTTTTTTTTTAAAAATAATATGAAAGCAGTTGTCCATCTTTGATCATGAGACATCTCACATTCAATTAGTTGAGTACTATCTCCATCTCAAATTTAGAATACCGTCTTTGATGCTGCCTGCATTAAAAATTGGACTTTCTCCGAACCGGGCAGTGAAAAGCTGTGTTGGTAGCATTCCTATAGTTGTTCCTGCGTGTAAATGGAAGTCCTTTTTTATTGATTATTTTTTTAATGACAGCAATTCTACGAACTTAGTATTGATTAAAATATCTAGGAGAAAAAAGGGCTGTACAGCCTGTACTATACTAAGTAAACATAGATTTGGAGATTTAGTCCACAAAACATATGCCGTCAATCAACTTCATCCACAATAATTCGACAAAATAAGATACGAGGTACTCAATTAATGTAGAAGTGAATTCCTCTTTGTTATTCATGAAAATACATACTCCGCATGAGAATTCTAACTCTTAATTACTCCATAGAATATTCTAGAAAATTTTCTATTTTAACACCCTCCTCAATTGAAGCATCAGATGCTTCGAAATGCAAAGTTTGGACCTGTAAAACTCAAATAAATGATGAGACAGTCTTTGAAAAATTCAAACAAAGGAAGAGACAATTCTTTTGTGAAGATGTTGACTAGCCGAAGTGATGTAGACGAAACTTGACCGAAAGATGACATTGTTGTCACAAAGGAGCGGAGAACTGGAGAGCGAGAACCGAAAAACATGTAGAAGATGAGATAACTAGACAATCTCCACTGTAGTATTGGCCAAGGCGCGATACCCGGGTTCAGAGATAGAACGAGAAATCGTAAATTGCTTTTTAGCACTCTATGAAACAAGGCTATCACACAAAAAGACAACATACTCATACGTTGAACGAGAAATCTCGAAACACACCCAATCTACATAGGAGTTAAACACCTCGGAAGTACAAGCCGAACGTAAAGACATACCATAGTGCAGAGTCCCACGAACATCAGAGAATACAAGTAAGTGTGGCAAAATGGTCAACTAAGTATCTTGAAGATACTATAGGATACTCCCTCCGTCCCAGAGAAATCTTTTCATTATTAGGTCAACTTTCTCATATCATGTTTGACCACCGATAACTTTAGTCACATATACAAATGGTGTATGCAAAATTGATATTTAGAAAATAGATATTGCGTGGAATCCAACAATATCTCACAATGATAATGTTACTAACTATGTACTAATTGAAATTTATGGTCAAACATGAATTAAGAAAGTTGACTAAAAAATGGAAAGCTTTCTATGGGACGGAGGTAGTAGAATTTACTGCAAATGGAAGATTGGACGAGTAATGGTGAGATACTACAAAGCAAACCAAGAATCGCTAAAGAGTGAGATTGACAAACTTTCCTCTGGTACTGCTGTAGTGCTTCGGAAGAAACAACGTAGAGACGACGTTATTGTCGGTTATCCCAACTCGATTAAGAATGTAATAGGCATACTCAGCCTAACACAAAAAACAAATTCGAGTAGTTTCTACTCCCAAGTCGTCGAGGAAATAATGCAAAGAGCCAAGTCTTTAATGGAAAACTCCTTATCAGTCCGAGCAATGAACTGACGAATGGATGAGAAGATGTTACCAGTAAGAATAATGTTGTCCACATAAACAATAAAAAACAGCAGAGTAGTACCTCGAGAAAAACAAACAGAGATAAGCGAACTGCAAAGAAAACCAAGTTGACGTAGATAGGAGCTAAACCATGGGAATCAAGCACGAGGAGCCTGCTTCAGGTCATAAATGGCTTTTCACTGGCAACAAACATAAACGGGATGAACACCGTCCTTGGAACCAACGGTTGAGCCATATAGACTGGGGGTCAAACACACCATTAAGAAAATCATTCTTGACTAACAACTGATGAGGGAGCCATCGGCGCATGGTGGTAATATCAAGGACATTACGAATAGTGATTCCTTCACCACAGGGCTAAAAGTGTGATAAAAGTCAAACTCTGGAATCTTAGAGAAGTCATGTGTTACTAATCGAGCCTTATAGCGATCAATACTACCATCGGGTTGATACTTGAGATGAAAAAGGCACTTGGAGATGACAACATTCACGCCTGGAGGGTGAGGCACCAAATCCCAAGTATGCTGGTGGCGAAGTGCAGCCATTTCCTCGTCTATGGCCAAAACCTAGAGAGAATCTCGAAGAGCCGCACAATGGTCCTAGGGTCCGGTCTGAGCAATTAGGGCATCCAGAAAACCAAATACCACATAATCAGAGAAAGACTGAGGGCGCTAAGAACCATCCATCGTCCTGGTGGTCATTCAATGTGTGCGAGCGAGAGCTGGCTCATGAGAGGAGACATTAGTGATGAAAACGAGTGAATCTAGAGCATGAGCGAGCCAGAGACGCCGAAGGTAATACTTGAGCATCGAAATCAAAACAAACCATGCAATGTGTCCCGGTAAAGGTTGATCCAGTGTGAAAGATAGGTGGTAATGACTGTGCATCTGAGGGCTCTATAAATGAAGAAAGATCTAGATGACAGTTGGAGTGGGTATCCGGGAATAAGAGGCATAAAGAAATAAAGTCTCATCAAATTGGACATGACGTGAGACATAGGTATGTCCAATAGCCGGATCGAGACACCTTAACCCTTTGTGACAAGGGTTGTAGCTAATAAAAATATACGAAAAGGAATGATGTGAAAACTTATGAGGAGCAATCGCACGGAAGCAAGGATACACACAACAACTATATAGGTGAAAGAGAATTATCTGGTGCAAATCCAAAAAAAAACCTCAAAAGGAGACTTGCCACTAGGAACGGAACTAGGAAGACAGTTAATTATATAAAATGTGGAAGAGAAATAATCCAACCAATACCATTTCGAGATGGAAACAAAACATGGGAAGGCTAGTCCCCGTGATGTGACGATGCTTCCGCTTAACACGACCTTTCTGTTAACTATGGTTGGACAAAGGAGGCGGATTTTCATATTACACATTGTACTTTTTTCTTCTCTATTCATTTATTTGACCATGTTTTTGTCTTTTAATCCCATATTTGTTATGATTTTTGTTAGATTAGAGTTGGTTAGTACTTGGGAGCATTCACTAAACATGTTTAATCAGTAGTTTGTGAGATTCTAAGATTCATCCTATTTATACCTTTATTATCATTATTACATGTGTTTAATGATTATGTATGATTAAGATTAAAATGTACAACTAATAAAGATTATTGCATGATCTAGCGCTAGGTTTGATATTGAACCCGAGAAAAGTTTGTCTTTTTGTTGGGTTTGGTCAAAGGTCAATGTGAAAGTTGTGTTTAGGAGTGAGAACTATGCATAATTATTGAATCTTTGGTTATATTAGGCTAGAATACTTCATTGGGTTGATCTATGTATGATACATGAATTACGGGCGATTGGGTGGGTAATTTAAATCATGTTGGGTTAGACAGAGGGTAACACGACGGTTATATACCGAGTTTGTGGAAAACTAGGCCGGATAATTTCTTATTGAGTAATTAATGAGGCACTGATGCTATAAGTGGCACAAGGCTGGCTTAGAGTGGATATTCTTGGTTGAGGTCCTGGAGAATCATGCTACTCCCCTATATAATTCACTTCACATTGCGAGCGAGTATACTAACCTCGGGAGTGAGGGCTATGAGGCGGATCGCGTGTGCACACCTCATAGGTGTATTTGGAGGAGGTAAGAGTTTGAAAAGGGGTAGAATTGAGAAGTGATAGTTCGTGGGAGTTCCCGGGTAATCAACTTCTCCAGATTGTGTGATAAAGCATATAGAAAGCATATATAAAGCATTATGTGATTACGTGAATATGATTCTAGGATCAAATTCTTATATTAAATATGTGACGCAAATGACCCAAGGCCCTTTATTATCACACTTAGTTTCGTATTTAGAATTGCATGTTATTTATTTCCTATTCTT
>JAULKM010000001.1:18704041-18736653 GCA_032355605.1 Rubia tinctorum
TAGATTCATTCAAGAATTCATCCAATATTTGGATTGATTTACTTGGATGAATATGGTCATCATTTAGATTTAAATTAAGTATTATAGTTAGATATGGTTTTAGCTTCTTCAAACTGTCATAATTCTTTTCAGTTTCTATTTGTACTGGCCGAATTAAACCCTATAAATAGGGGAGGTCATCCATGAAATTTTAAAAATATTATTATCAATAAAAAATTTAGATTTTCGAGTGTATTGCTTGCAAGCATTAATTCTCATTGTTGCTTAATCCTGCGGGTTAATTAAGTATCAATACCCTTTGTGAACTAATCATGCGGGCTAGTTAGGGAACAAAGAACCCTTTATTTGTGAGTTAATCATGCGTGCTAGTTAACGAGCAAAATTTTGAATTGTGAACCAATCTTGCGGGCTAGTTGGTTTTATCATTCTCGAGTTGTTCAAGATCCTGGAGAGCTAGTTTTGATCAGTTTTTGCGGCTATACTAGGGTTTGCGAAATCACTCGTTTAGTCAAAGACCTAAAATTTCACAATGCAAAGTTTTCGCAAGGAGATTCATATCATTTGGTTACTTCTTGAAGAATTTTGACCAGATTACGATAATTACCATTTATTTTAGCTATTTAAGTTAATCCTACGGTCTACTTAACGAGCAAATTTTGAATTGTGAACAAATCATACGGGATAGTTTGCTTTACAATTGTTGAATTGTAAAGGGTTCTTTGTTCACTAACTAGCCCGCGGGATTAGTTCACAAAGGGTATTGATACTTAATTAACTCGCATGATTAACCAACAATGAAAATTAATACTTGCAAGCAATACACTCTAAAATCTAAATTTTTAATTGATAATAATATTTTTTAAATCTCATGGATGGCCTCCCCTATTTATAGGGTTTAATTCGGCCTATACAAATAGAAACTGAAAAGAATTATGGCAGATTGAAGAAGCTAAAACCATATCTAACTATAATACTTACTTTAAATCTAAATGATAACCATATTAATCCAAGTAAATCAATCCAAATATTGGATGAATTCTTGAATGAATCTACCTATCTAAACCTACCAAATCTAATTCTAATCAAAATAAAAATCCTATTATAATATCTTCATAATTAATTCTAAATATGAGCACACCACCTCATTAAAAAAAATCGGTGGGAAAAATAATATAGTGTTGACCTCCTAAAACACTAATCTAATAATAAATTAAGAAAAATATAATAAATGAAATTTTTGATATCGTATCAGAAGACTTGGGAAGTTGGAATTTGATTAGGCTTTGTGTATGTTGAGTTTCTTTACTGGTTGACGTTCGGGATAGTTGATTTTCTATATTAATTGATTAATTTAATGAGTTTTGAAATCGGAAGGACAATCAACCCTTTTGATGCACACAATGCGAGATGACATGCACAATCATAACAGTTGTCGAAAATTGTGGCTAACAACAACAGTAATGCATTCTTAAATGCATTTCATGTCCATAACAAGCAACACGATTTAGTAATTTCTTAAACTAATACAAAATTTTATGATAAAGCTAATCGTAAGAAAAAAATGAGAAAAACATACTAAACTTGAATGTAGACATGAATTTCCACAAACACAATTATAAGCAAACTGAATGCAATGCACTATTACAAGCACACTCAGCCGAGGGTAAAGCCAAATCTCACTACTTTGGTTTATTACTACAAACACTACGAATCATATTTCCTAACATTTTGTTCATCACCTCAGTCTACCCATCAGTCTGGGGATGTGTTATCGAGCTCTTGTTCGAAGCAGTACCAAACATCCACCAAACATTAATCCAAAATGGATAAGGAACTTCGTATCTGTGTCAGAAGTAATAGACTTTGGAACCCAATGAAGACACGCAACTACTCTGAAAAACAACTTTGCTATATTGGACGCATCAGTCGTCTTCTTTCAGACAATCAAATGCGACATCTTGAAAAAAATGTCCACCACTACAAACATAAAACACCGCGTTGTGTACCAGGAAATCCTAACACAAAATCCATAGACAAATATTTCCAAATATTTTTAGGAATAGGCAACGATATATAAAGACCATTATTTTGAGACTGGCCTTTAGAAACCTAACAAGTGTAGCACTTCCTGACAATAGTGCCTACATTCTTCCTTAACTGTGGCCAATAATACCTCTCCACCAAACTAGCACTGGTCTTATCTCTCCTCAAATAACCACTAAGACCACCCCCGTGTACATCTCTAGTCAACTTCTCGCTCAACGATGAGTTAGGAATGAACAAATGATCTCCCTTGAAGAGATAACCATCCTGAACATGAAAGTCCGAGCCATCCATATTACCCTTTCTGCACTTCACTCATATCTCCTTGAAATCAACATTGTCCTCATAGAGCTCCTTCAAACATTCAAATTCCAAAATTTTCCTGTGCTAAAGTAACCAACAAGGAATCCCTCCTGCTCAAAGCATCTGCTACCTTGTTCAACGTCCCCGACTTATGCTGAATAACAGAAGGAAATTTCTGCAAAAAACTGACCCAACAAGCATGTATCTTATTTATCACCTTCTGGCTATCAAGAAACTTCAAGGCTTGAAGATCAGTGAACATAAACTCCCGCTGAATTAGATAATGCTCCTATAGTATTGGAGCTCTACAAATGGCATAAAACTCTCGATCATAAGTACTCCACTTCAGCCGAGCCTCTGTTAATTTCTCACTGAAAAATGCCACCAACTTATTCTCTTGGGACAGTAGAACATCGAATCCTACTCTACTAGCATCACATTAAACTTCAAAAACCTTATCAAAATCAGGCAATACTAGTATAAGTGTAGCACAAAGCTTCTCCTTAATTGAGGCATATTGAACTTCCCCTTTTCAAACACTCGGTTATAAGAGCAGTAATAGCACTAAAAATCCTGATGAATCATCTCTAAAACGTAGCTAGACCATGGAAACTATGTACCTTCGTTACATGCGTAGGTGCTGGCCACTCGGGGATAGCATACACCATTTCCCTATCGACCTTTATCCTATCCTTGCCAACAACAAAACCCAGAAAAAGGAACTTCCTGGTGCTGAATGTGGATTTTTTCAGATTAAGGTTCAACTTTATTTTGAGCAAAACAGCTAACACCGGCCTTAAATTCTCTAGATCCTCCTCCTTGGTATTACCTATAAATCAGGATATCGTCAAAATAATCCACCACAAAAGAGCCATTAAAAGGACCTAAAACTTGATTCGTCACATATGATAGTGAGGAAGGTTTGGCAAACTGGATCCCAGAATTAAGTAAATAAGATGTTGAATAACCCGCACAGGTGGTAATTTATTCGGTACCTGATCACCATTTAACTGCATGAAATCTTACAAAATCATCTGCACTTCTATTGGAATTTTTGCCTCCTCCCTCTTCTCACTCATCAAACTCTTCGTCATTACAAGGTGAAACAATTGACTTTAGCCACAACCTCATTAAGCTCCTATTCACTTTGTGTCACGACCAAAAAATTTGACTTCTTACTTCCTATATCACTTCCAAAACACTGAACGGGAGCCATAGAAATCTTATGCCCTCCCCATGAAAACATCACATTGTCACGTCCCTTATGAGTATCGTCATTATTATACTACCAAGGTCGTCCTAGTAAAACATGGAAAACATCCATATGAAGGACATCACATATCACATCCTCCCTTTAGAGTAACCAGATGGCAATAGGAACACTGCAAGCTGATGTCACCTTGACCTGATTATCCTTACTAACCCAACCTAAGGTGTAAGGTTTTCCATGAAGCTCAGTGGACAAATTCAAATGATCAACCAATTTATGAGATACAAGGTTCTTGGAACTATCATTATCCAGAAATAGATTACACACTTTATTGCTTACCGAATAGTCTGAAAAGATTCTTACGTTTCCCTTCGTCCTTGGATGAAAGCAAATCTGCTGCAGCACAATATTCACATGGTTATTTTATTCCTCTTCAGCAAACTCAACTCATGTGTACTCATCCACCTCATCATTCTCTCCATCTTTCTCCAAAAGAGCAACATTTCTCCTCACGTCGCTTATCATATGAGGCTTATCAACGATTTCCTGCCACAACTAAAACACTTATCACCACATCTCTTATCATATGGGTTAGGTTGTCTCAGCACTGGTGCCGTACAGGGCGCAAGCTCCATGTTTTGATACACTACACTCGACCCTTCACCACTACTAAGGTTGGAATTCTTGATCACATCAATTTTATCCTTTCCTCCTGGCGGCTTGAAATTTTGTGGGGAATATTTCTCTAGAACATGGAAAAACCACAACTACAAGGGCAGAGTTCTCCATGATCTCAACTTTCGTGGCCAGAGTTTGTGCCTCAATCAAGGTCCACATAGTCTATAACCACATCTTCTCCTAAATCGAGATCTTCAAACCACTCATATACCTAGCCACCTTTTTACTTTTTGTTTCTCCAAGTTTATTACGTTCACAATAATTAAGGAACTCAGTCATGTACTCCGCTACAAACCTCTTTCCCTAGGCACACTCAATGTACAATTTGTACAAAATTTGTACAAAATTTGCTCGTAATCTGCAGATAGGAATCGATCCCGCATCAATTGCTTCATCTTCTTCCATGTTATGATCAACGACTTTTGTTACCTGCCCATCGAATCAGTCAACCTGTCCCACCATATAACAATAGTAATTTTCAGCCTGATCGCCACCATATTGACTTGCTTTCACTTTGTAATTTCCATGACTTTGATATATCAATTGGTGTCATTATGCCAATCCAAAATGTCTTCCACGACCATGGATCCATTTAACAAGGGGATATGAGCATTTACATGGTAATCAGGATTGTTTTATTGATTACCCTGGTTCCGTTAATCTCCTTCATCCCTAAATAGTTCTTCATCCAAACTTGAGCAATCCTCGACCACATTCTTTCCTCGATTTCTCCTTATCGATCCCTCACCACTACTCAGACTTTCTATTCGTGTAGACAATGAATCCATCTGGTAGCTCGGACTAGTAAGGGAAGCTTTAAAAGTCACAGTTACCTGTCTAAATCTGCCTTTGTCACTGGTTGATCTCTCATCTTGAATCAACGAAAAAGAATTGGAGATAGCTTGCTCTGATACCGCTTGACGAAGTCGAAAAACTGAAAAGATCCGCAAGCACGAATATGTAAGAATAATCAAGGGTTCATAAGCGAAATCCCTAAGGGTTTAAGGTTTGTAATTCACCCGAAGAGAATAACCTCAAAATGTTATAGAATGAAAGATAAAATATTTCAGCAATACAAAAGGTCATTAAGCACTACACTGAAGGCCTAAATAATAAAAATTGAAACAAAAATTAAATGGCAGACAATATTTAAACGTTTTTTGAGGCCCAAAGCAATTTCAAACTCTCGAAAGTATTTTTTAGTGCAGTGAAATAATACTTCACCTATATTTGCTCACTGTGATTCCGAAAAGGTATAACAATAGCCATTTGGCTGTCGTACACCTAATCTACGATCTCGAACTCGCCGAACCTTTGCGACGATTGATTGCATCCTCAATTGTCTCCGCTTGACACCCTACATCAAAAGAAACACCCGAATATGACGATGTTGAGTCAAGTTTCAATGCTAAGTCAAGTAGATGTTCTAGGTGGACAGTGAAAGTTTGATCAAAGTTAAAGGATGGTGAAGATCAAGAGTAGAAAAATGAGCTTGCTTGGTTTAGTGTTTTCAGAATAGTTTTGTAATTTTGGTTATTGTTTAGATGGTTATTTATCTTCTTTTTTTGTGTGGAACATGGATTTGATGGATTTTTATTGTTTTATTTGTATGTTTGTTATATTAATACTGTTGAACATTTTCATTTTCAAAATAAAAGTTACCTAGCTTTTCAAATTTTCTGTTAATGTTTAGTGTTTTTGAGTTGAGATTTATATGAATTTATCTGAGGATCTTTGTTCACATATTGAGAAATTGGAGGAGGAGAAAAGAGGGTGTGTTCATTTTGTTAGTAAATTTTCTTGCTAAGACGTCCCTAAAGTTTTGAATTCTTTTCAAATTAACTAGAAATAAAAATGATTATTAAAAATCCGAAAGCCTAAAGAAAGGAGAAGGTGAGAGGGTTCACTACTTTTGTAAGTATTTTTGCACCAGCGTCCTTGTAATTTTGTGAATCTTCTAAAATTAACCCTGAAAATAAAACAATTTAAAAAATCCCATGTCTATTCACCACTTGTATCGATGTTGTAATCCATGAACTAACCGTTAGACGGTTTAATATCTTCCAAAGACCTTGTTCTCTAGAGTTTATCTAAACTGATATGATTTGAAATGAATGGAACTGAACTTAAATTAACTAAAAATAAGTGTGTTAAAGAATAATAATATATAACTAGATTACGGTAAATTTAACCAAAATAAATTTACACTCAACTGAAATGAACTAAATTACATTGAATTGAACTGAATTGAAGTGAACTGAAATGAAATGCAAATAAGGTCTGGAGAACAAGGCCAAAGTATTGTTTTATACCGCCTAATCATTAAGTGCGGTGATTTTTATAATTACCATAATTAGTTATAGGATCTGAACCTAGGTTCCATTTATTTCATTGAGCTTTTCCATAATTTTGAGAACATTTAAAAAAAGTTTGTCTCTTGTAAGATGGTCTTTTCATAAATTATGCAAATACCAAAGTTCAAACTGCAAATTAGAAGAAATTAAGATAAAATTTTCGTGTTGCATTAATCAGGTAATAATCTTATAACCACCGCACGTTGCATAATAAAATTTCATTATTGCAACTAAACCTTTTACCTTTTTATAATTCTAATTCAACCTCATTTTTTCATATGCCTATGGAAAGACGGTTTGATATGAATCTCCCTGCGAAGACTCTGGATTGCGGAATTTTGAGAAGCACTCTTAATGAAAGTTGATCAAAGCACCCTCTTAAAATCAAGAAGACATAAATGAAGTCTAGTCAAGAAAACAATTCTATGAACTTCACTAACACAAGGGACTAATTCGCATGAACCCAAGCACTAGTAGCACCAAAATTAACACAAAGAATCCTCACGGTTCTAAGCACTAATTTTAAATGGACAAACCTAAGGATTTAAGTAAAGAGTATAAACTCAAAATTAGAATATACAATGTATAAATGATGTGTTAAAATTCGTGGATGACCTCTCTATTGGTAGGGTATAGTTCTGCCACCTCTCAATAAAAAGAAGACGGGATTTGGGTAATTCCTATCAGAAACTGGAATGCCTTATGACAACTTTAAGAAGGTAAACCATATCAAACTAATACATCTAAAATAAAAGAGAGTCTTATCTAATCTTATCAAATCTAATTCTAATCAAATAAGAACTGAATATTCTAAACCCTAAAATAAAGCATACCTGAAATTAAACTTTTCCAACGCCAACATGGCCGCAATGAAATAAATTACAATGATCACACTACCTCACTAAAACCCCCCAATAAAAAAATAGTATAGTTTTAACCATAAAAATACTAAACTAAGAAAACAGTAGTAAAATTATATTTTGATATCGTATCATAGTTTTTCCAAAGAATTAGCCATTTTAAAATGAATCTCAAAATATAAATAATTATAATCTCACAATAAAATTACACCTTCGTCATTTATGGAGTCTATTTAAAGCATATCCTGCATAACTATATTGCACAAGCAAAAGATGGAAGGTAAGGTAGAAATCCTATCCCGCGAGTTGATAAAACCCTCCGACCAAACTCCCTATCACCTTAAAGACCATAAACTTTCTTTCGTAGATCAATTTCTCGATCATCTCTTTGCCCCTTTCCTTCTGTTCTACCAAAACTCAAACATTAATGTTGAACCCTTCAAAACATCCCTGCATTTGAAGCAGTCTTTATCAGACACTTTAACTAAGTTCTACCCTCTAGCAGGAAAGCTGACCATCGATCCAGAAGGATTCTCTGTGGTTGATTGCGATGACTCGGGGGCTTTGTTCGTGGAAGCTAAGGTTGATGCTCCCCTCCTAGAATCACTGGATGACAAAAAAATTGTACAATACCTGCCATTTGACCCATTTTCAGGTGATGAACGATTGCTAGGTAAGTACCCGAAAAATGAAACACTACTGGCGGTCCAAATCACGCGTTTCGAATGTGGAGGAAGTGCTGTTGGGGTATGCATTTCCCATGCCCTCGCTGATCTTGCATCCACGCTGACATTCTTGAATTCGTGGGCTGTCATGAATCTCGGCCGCGATGGCAAACTATTAGTTAAGGATCCCAAATTTGATTTAGGGAGGCATCTTTTTCCTCCACTGCAGCAACACGCTCGTCCTCCGCGCGAAGTCTCTCACACTGTGGATGGAGAGGAAGCAAGGAAACTCTCACTGCAGAAGTTTGTGTTCAGCAGGGAAAAGCTAATCCAACTGAAACAATTAGCATCAATATCGCAGGTTAGTGCCTGATCCATTTGTATGTAATACTCCCTCCATCCCATCCAAACAGACTTGCACCGAATCTAATTTTTCACGATTTTCAAAGTACATGGTTGACCGAAAATAGATACAACTGTGTATAATAATGGTACATAAAAAGTTCATATTTAAAAACTACAAGTTACGAATTTAACAAGAGTGAGTCTGTTGACCGGCGGTCTGTCAATAAACTTATGGACAGTCCACGTATTTTTTTATCTTATACACTGCATTTGTTAAATTACATGCTAGATTTTTTTAAAATTATGTTAAAATACAATATTAAAATTTTATTAAAAAATTACAACATTTAAGGTAAAAAGTACAGTGGACTGTCCATAAACTTATGGAAAGACCGCATTTTCTGAGGTTTTCTCTTTTAACAATATCTCATATAATAATATTATGTTCATATATCCATGCTAATATGTAATCAAAATTCGATAACTTTGATTGGAAAAAAATACTACAATATGCAGAATTGGCTGAGAGAGAGGAAGTACCTCTTAGTTAATTGAATAAGACTAGATCTACTAATGAGACAGAACTAAATTGTAACTTACCTTTAGCAGAACATTAAAATGGTATTATCAATACTGTCGGTTACTTAATTTAATTGGTTAAATGGGATCCTGATTAAATTCTGCCACTGTGGCAGACGCTCATGGATCCGACTCGGGTGGAAGTCGTCACTGCCTTTCTGTGGAAACAATTCATGAAGGTAACGTGTACCTCAAGTCAATCGGCTTCGGAACCAAAATTCACGTTCAAATTGGCACATATGGTGAATTTGAGAGGTAGAATCAGCAGCACAACTGACCATCATGACGCCTGTCACTTTGGAAACCTGGCAGTAATTTCTGCAACCGATTCATTCTGTGCTACTGCTAAGGAAATCGTTGATGATGATGGGATCGATTTCGCTGAGCTAGTTGGTCTCATCCGTGGTGCAATAAGGAAAGTAGATGATGGTTTTGTGCTTGCTTACACTAATTTACCCCGTAATATGAAAGGGGAAACGCATTGGCAAAATTTCGTCAGTTTTTGCAGGTGTCCAACGTATGAAGTGGACTTTGGCTGGGGAAAACCTATTTCTGTCGGCCCCGGCTGTACTGATCAACCTGATGTAAAATTATTGGACACAAGTGATCAGAGAGGTATAGAAGCTTGGATAACTATGTTTGAGGATGAATTGGGTTTTCTTCCTCATGATCTGCTTTCACTCCAGGCCACCCATTTGTTTCGTCTTAACTCATCCTGATTGTCATAATTTAATGCATCTTAAGGACCAAGATCTTATCATTTTTACACGGTTTTATGTACTCCCTCTATTCCACATTAAGGTTCATAGCTGGGGGATTACGGTATTGATGAAGAAAGAATTGGAATTTATTAATTACAATTTGAAATAATGATAAGACATCCTTATGTATGGTTATTCCGTGGATTATCGATGATCTATAGCACTTTCATTTAATGTATGGTGTAACATGATAATGTTTTCCAAGCAAAGTTTCAGGCTATTCCTTGGATTATCGATGATTTATGGCTCTGTTATTTAATGTAAGATGTAACGTAGTTACCGATCAGTTTTCCAGTCTTAAACCGATTACTAAAGATCATGCAGAACAAAGCCTCCAGGGTATACGGGAGAAAGTGGCTCCGATGATTAAATTAGAAAAAGGGATTGTGTATGAAAGCTGAATACACTAGTGAAGACTGTTTAATTAAAGACAACATTCAAAGGTGGTTCCATGGATCTTGTCTGGAACTGTCTTCCCTAGAGCCTTCTAAATTCGGAAGCATGCAAATTCAGCTCTCCGACGTTATGGAAGGTGTTTGATTCGAACTCAAAGGCAGTTTCATAAACCATATTTTATTGACACTCGATAAAGACAGTTTTTTACTAAACCCCCTTTAAATCGATACATTTAAAGGCGGTTATGTCAAACCGCCTTTAATTTGAATAAGTTTCGAGTTTGGAATAAGGAACCAGCGAAGTTAGAGTTACGAAACATGAAGTTTGGGTTGTTGACAAAGAGCTGAAAGTTCTTACTAATTTGGAAGTTCATTCGTGTCCTGGTTCCCACTTCGCAATATAGTCGGGCGAAGATGTAGAGTTTTGGGGGAAATGATTCCGAATTCAGAAGATAGCAGGGTGATAAAAACATAAATCATTTTTAGATCAATGTTGCCTAAAATACTCATTTGACTGATAATAAATGGGGTTTGGACTTCATGAAGAACTAATGTATTATTTTGTTCATTGAATTAGTTTTGATGCTTTAGTTCCATTCATGAATGTTGATGGCAATGTTTGTGTTGTATCATCGTTATGGGAATGTTAATTATATTTTATTTTAGGTGATTAACTATGGATAGAATTGAATTGATTAGTAAGGATTGGATAATATCACCCGATTACATCCGTTTGGTAGAATCATTTATTGTGGTAGCTTTTGAACATGGTTCGAAGAATGGCGTGGTCCGAGCACATTTCCTATGTAAGGATAGTAGGAATGGGTTTTTTTGGGATGGAAGAATTTACATGAACATCTCATCACCCGAGGGTTTCAAACTAGTTACAGCTCTTGGGTGTGGCACGGAGAGGTTGACATGGCTAGGGTTGAAGATGTGAGCCAAAAAGAATCAAAGAATTTATATGTAAATGATGGATTCGAGGAGATGGTGGAGGATGTTGTCGAAAATTACAAGGTAAACCCAAAGTCCTTGAAACTTTGCATAATAACAAGAAGACAACATTGTATACCAGTTCGAAACATTTGGTTGAGTGCCACTTTGTGAGTGATGAATTTGAATGAGAAATACGGGTGGAATGATAAATGCTTGATGGAGACTCTTGAATTAGTTAGGGAATTTCTTCCCAAAGGTAATCATTTGCCCAAAAAATTGTACTCCGCAAAAAGAATTATCTGTCCTATGGGAATGAAATTTAAAAAAAACACATGTTTGTCTGAATGATTGTATTTTGTATAAAGGGCCAGAGGATGAGGACCGAGATAGATTTCTGGTATGCGAAGAGACTTTGTACAAGTTAAAGTGGGGTGGAATTGTTGTTGGGGCAGATGCTGGGTTGATTTCCGAGAAAAAAACAATGGCTTGAGTGTTATGGTATATTCCGATCATTCCCTAAATGAAGAAATTGTTTTTTGCAAAGAAGATGCTAAGTTGTTGTGATGGAATTCTGAGAGAGATCGACTTGTGGATGACGTTATTAAATATACGAACAGTGAGCATTGGAAAAAGTTCGATGCCATGTACCCAGACTTTGTTGCAGAGCCCCAACATCTGGGACTTGGCCTTCCACTGATGGAATGAATCCATTTGGTAATATGAGAAGCACGCACAGCTAGTGGCCCGTTATGTTAGTTATATTTAACCTCCATGTGTGGTTGACAATGAAACGAAAGTAAGTATTGTTATCTATGATGATATTGGGGCCTAAGAAAACTGGTAATGATATAAATCTGTACCTTGCTCCTTTGGTGTATGATCGATCTGTTGACGTTGTTCAGCGATGATGTCCACACGTACGATGGTTGGGTAGGATGTTTTTTCACATGAAAGGCGTTGTTTTTTGTACAATAAATTACTTTCCCGCATACGAATTTTTTTTTGGGTATTCAGTGAAAGGACATTGTGTGTGTCCAATGTATGAGAAGCAAACTTCATTTTGTCAATTGAAACATGGATGTAAAACCATATATCAAGGCCATAAGTGGTTGGTGGTTTCTCCCTAAGGGTTACCCATGGTGATCAACGAAGGAATGATTCAATAGGGGAAGTAAATAAGAGAGAGGCACTGTTACCACTAACGGGTGTTGAGGTTTATGAAAGAGTTAGGAAATTGCATAAAGATTTTGGCAAGAAGAAGCGTAAAGTTGCAAGTGAAGAAAGTTGGAAGAAATGTTTCTTTTTTTAACCTTTCTTATTGGAAGCACTTGGACGTAAGACATCATCTCGATGTAATGTACATTGAGAAGAATGTGCACGATTCTTTGTAGGGACTTTGTTGAATACGCTTAGTAAATAGAGGATGGTTTGAAAGCTCGGCTTAACTTGGTTGAAATGGGAATCAAAAGTTGTTTGGGGTCAATCACAAGGGGTGATGACTGTTATCTTCCACTTGCTTTCCATTCCATGTCTCAGTCAGAGAACAAATCGTACTATAAGACCCTTAGTAATTTGAAAGTGTCGGAGGCTTATTCGTCTAACATAAGTTACTGGGTGTCTGTGGAGGAGTTGAAGTTGGTTTGATTGAAATCACACGATTTCCATAGCTTCATGAAGGAATTGAATTACATTTCCATTAGTGTGTTATTTCATTCTCATGTGAGATTGTGCATTGCAAAACTTTATTTTTTCTTCAAGTCCATATGTTCGAAAAGTATTAGTGTTCGGAAGCTTGATCGTTTGCAATCGATGATAATCAAAATTCTGTATCGGATGGAGATGTACTTTCCCCCGTTATTATTTGGTATAATGGCCCATTTGATATTTCATTTGGTTCATGAGATCAAGTTGTGCGGTCCCGTATTACTGGGGTGAATGTATCATTTCGAGAGGTATATGAATTTTTTTTAAAACATTTTGTTAAAAATCGATACAGACTTGATGCAAGTATTGTTCAGCCTTACGTGATGGAGGAGGTTATTGAGTTTTTTCTACCAATTATTTGAAGGAAGTAGATTATGTCGATGTTCCAAAATCTCAACACAAAGGGTGGTTACAGGGTCAAGGGTAAAACAGAGTAAGCTACTGAGCCCTAGTGCGGAAGATTTGTGTTTGACCCACTTTATGTTCTTCACAATCATGAAGACGTTGTTCCGTATATCGAGATCCACGTGGATGATATAAGGGTCAACCATCCTAAGTAAAATGAAGCACGTGTTCTCCAACAACACACTAGCACATTCCCTTCATGGCTACAAGCTCACTTATCAATTGGTGATCATCTACGTTCAATGAAATGGTTGGCACGTAGACCCTTGGGAAAAGTTATCTTGTATGGAAGTTACGACATTAAGGAATTCACTTTCGGCACAAAATCAATTGATGATACAGGTATATCACAGAAGAGTGGTGTGGCTCTTGTGTTCAAGGCTTTACACGTTTCGAGTGCAAGTTACGACAATCTCATGTATGCCCGGACTTGTTACTTTGGAACCATAATTGAGATTTGTGAGTTTGATTATGTGACAATGAAAGTTCCTATGTTTAAATACCAATGGGTAAATGTGATAGCGCACAGAGAATTGCAGACTTGGGATTCACCCTTGTTGATAGAAGTCGAGTTGGTTGGAGAGAAGATCCCTTCATGTTGGCATCACAAGATCATCAAGTGTTCTATATCAAAGACCTTGTAGACCCTCATTGGGATATTGTAGTTAAAAGCAAAAGAGTTTTTATTGAAGAATACGAATGCAAAGATATTATTAGCTTCGACGCAATACTCCGACAGTATCCAATTATGAAGAGACTTTGCTTGCGGAGGATGATACGAGTTTACAGGGATTTTTAGGGCATACCAACCATGATTAAGGAACTATTGTCGATAGGTGCGGGAAGATCAAGAAGAAAATAAGGAAGCAGAAGAATATTGGTAGGAAAAAAACACAGGTAGGCCACCATTTATTTAGTGTGTTAGTTGTTTTATTGCATATATCATGAACACCCGATAGGCTTCTGATTGTGAAACTCCATTGGCTGGAATGGTTGCAAATTCATTCTAAGCACTTTCTTCCCTCGTTCCACCAAGAAAACCTTTGCAAAGATCTATTTAACCATAGCTATCCTCTACAGACATTACTAATTATATATGATGAACTTGGTAAAATCACACAACACATTCAAAATAAACCACCTCAAATTAGAATAAATTAACAGTACAAATAATCATGTTAGATATTGCAAATTGAAAAATCAAATTCACGAATCAATTCACGAATCAATTCACTACAACACCGTAATCTAAACATTGTCAATCAAACTGAAGAGGTTCCATCCGGCCCTGGTCTTGTAGAATATGCACAATGATGCTTGTAAGCGCGCTGACTTTGTTCCAACTTCCATATGCGCTCCTTCATTTGAGAAATTTTGGTCACGGACCCATTTGTAGCATGCCATGAACCCTCTCATGAAACTAGCTTCAGGTTCCTCTGTACTCAACAATTGGTGCATATAAGTACAAATAAATTAGATGAAGATTTGAAACTTTGTCATACAATAAATAATGTACCATACCTTGTTCAACTCCTGGCCTCTTGTTCGGCTCTACCGCATCACGTTTCCTGTGAGCCCACTCATGCTCATACAAGACCTACATTTTATTTGACGAAGTATTATTTGTCAAACCACTTGCACGGCTTCTTCTCACCATGTAATGCCAACCCCTGAATGCTCTTCAAAATTAGTGTGATCAAGTTACTGTAAAGGAGAAAATTGATCAGCTTTTTTGATGATGCAACCCAGAACATATGAATGAAGATCGCAGATCCGGGATTGATTTTCCTCCCCTCAATTATGTAATAAAACACTATTAGCGTGGTATATGTTGGCTCAGTGATGTGGCCAGCTGTTAAAACAATACTTTTTGCTATATCGTTTCATACACAACCTCTGGTCTATAGTAAGGTGGGTCAAACAAAAACTCACGAGCTTCCCTAAATTATAAGGGTTATTTGGAAGTATCTATGACTAGAGGTGATGGGATCAATATACGGATAGTGCAACTGAAGGGGCCAAGCCTCTCTATGATATATGTCATTCAAAGGCCCTTCGATGTCTTGTGGAAACACATTCTCAGGACCTTTGTACGTACAGTACAAAATTGATTAATAATCCATGGACTTAGGTGAATATTGTACCCGTTCGCCATAGTTGCATAATTACCCCATCTTTCTGATGTAAATTGCTATAAAACTGACATACTTCATCAAAGTGTGACGGCTCATTTAAATTCAACAATTTTATAACATGTTGGCCATCAAACTTAAGTACGGGATCAGCTAAAACTATGCTATGATAAACATTTAGATCAAGAACAACAATCTAGAAATTTACCACTCTTTCGTAAGTTATTGTACCTCGTTTGAGTTTCGATGGATATGAACCTTGCCCTTTGAACATCGGAAGTGTTTGACCTCTTTGAAGTACCCGATTTTGACTTGACCCTTCCTCCCTTCCCACCTTGTTGCGAGAAACACATCGTATAGTGTTACCCGCATGAAAAAAAAAGTTTGAATTTGGGGGCTTATTGGGGTAATCTTGAAATTTGGTTTCTATCACAATTAGGGTTTTCAATTGGGGTAATAGGGGCGTAGCCCGTATAAAAAAATACTCAAGAATCTTATGAATTCATAAGCTCGTTGGCTGGTATTACGATAGAGCCAAAAATTTGTCTTTCGGGCTCGGAAGATATAATGGATGGATTTTATTTAGGCTTTAAAATGCCAGTGCTTGACCAAAATTGGGATCCGATTAAGGAACCTAATTTTTGAACTCGTAAACATTTTTTAGTCAAATAAGTGCAGACCCAAAAAAATAAATCCAAACTTGGAAGTGGATATGGTGCAATAAATCTTCTTTTGTAAACAATTTGTTACCTTACACAAAAATACAGTTCCAGAACGGAATCACGATCTAAATTCAGAAGCTAGTCTTCCGAGTTCAGAAACTTATTGGTCAATAGAAATAAATGGGACCTGTTGAAGTTCATAATGTCCGACCTAGTTCCGAGTTTGTAGTTTCGTCCGAAATATTTTTTGTAAAGGACATAAATGATTCCAAGTTAGGAAGAAACTCGGGAGTTTTGGCCAACTATACCTTATACCTTAAAATTTGTTCGCTCCATATTGATGCAATTGTGGAATCAACTTCAAAAATTATGGTCGACATACATTTACCAAATGAAATCATCATTGAAAACATCTTGTTCAGAAACCAACATGACAATTTGCACCATTAAAATCCAATTCTTCTAAATCCAAAGAATCATAACAAAATCATTGAAACATTCAAGAATCACCAAAATGAGTGTTAATCTCCTCTTGATTGGCCTCTTGACTGCCCTGAAAACTGACCTATTCACCATCCTGAACACTGGCCTCTCTAATAACCTCTTCCCAGGCCTCTTCATCATCGGCTTTGTCGGGGTCACTCGGAGAAATCAGGGGCAAAGTTTGGCATGGTCTCATCATCTTTAAGTTGCAACTGCAACCCGGAGGTTTCGATGAACTTGGAATGATGGGCTTCAACATATACCAATTCTTCGTTAGCTTTACTAACATCACCTCAAATGCATGCTAAGTACCTACTCACCCGACTCTTCCAACCACTGCGGCCTCCTAAAAATAAACAACAAAACAAAAATTCAAAATTAAAGTTAAATCAAAATGTAATACATGACAATACATATATAGAAAATTCATTAAACTTACGTAACGTGGATGACTCCGCCATATCCAAAGCTGCATCTCTTTCTCCCTTAGTAGCATTAGCCACTGTGTCGGGGAGTACCTTGTGTTGCCACTTGCCATTGTTTCGCATATCCAACTACTTGTGCATGAACCAACTCATGTCATAGTATTCTAATCCTAATGGCCTGTCAACAGGTTGGACCCCGAATTGTTTCAGCAAGGCAGTGATTAATCCCCCATAGGGGAGATTTTGTTTTCTAGTACCCACCAATTTCAACATGTAGCTAACAATAGCAGACCCCGGGTTTATTAGGATTCCATATATCACGTAATAGAAGAGCATAAGGTTACCTATTGTTGGCTCACAAGCGTAGCCCCCTGATGGTAAAATATTCATGCAAATCCACTTATAAACTAGCATCTGCTCAACTATTAGCTTACTAACCTCAAAGCGCTTAGCCTGGCCCGGAACATTCTCTACCCTAGCAAAGTGCTTCTTACCCATTTCAATCGGACACAAGGGTGTGGCTTCACTAACACTGGGCCAGTGTTGTTGATGAAAGATTTCTAGTGGACTATCAAGATTATCATGCCTAAGTATAGTTGGGTCGTTATACGAATTTAGTAAAATTGTGTTGATTGTGTACTTGATGACACTGACATTTTTGAACAACCCCATTCGTATGAACACTCTTCTCTAAAGTCATCAATTTTTCCATGCCCTGATCTCTACAATATCTAAGTATGTAGCCTAGAGACAAGTCTTCCATATCTGTAATACAAAATACCTTAGGATTAGTACACTTTCTCAATCAAAGGAGATCAACTTACCTCCGTTCAGCCTCACTATTGGAGAATTTCTCGCTCCCGCCGACCTTAACAGATAGATTATGGCTTTGGGTTTATGCACTCCCTACATTTCTTTTCCTCTCCCGTTCCCGTTATCCTCAACATGTTGACTCTTAGAAGTGGTTGGACTATACGAACTGAAATCGGAATGGAAACCTAGGTTTTCAAATTTGAAGCGATTTGGAAAATGAAGTCCGAATTGGAGATTTTTTTTATATCCCGCTAAGCTTCCGAGTTCGGAAGCTGGTCTTAACTTCAAACTTATTCCATAGATCATTTCAAAACTCGGAAGCCAATCCTGGAGATAATATAAAAGAACTGACATAATTACGGACTCGGAAGAGATTCTCACTCCTCATCAAATCATCCACAAAATCCAAATTACATTTTCACATACCAAAACCCTAGCCCGAGTTCTCTATTTTGGTAACTAATCAATAACTTTCAAGAAAAAGATTGATTTTGTGCAAGGGTTTTGAAGATTCATAAGGTTGCTTGATTGGGCTTAACAAGATCCACTTCTAGTCGATTGATCAGTAAATCTTCCTTGCTCACATACAAATGTGTGTTTTCATTGATGAGTACTATTGTTAGAATAATTTTCAATCACCATCTTCCAATTGTGTGCTCATGGTAATGTTAATAATGTAGTGATATTTTTTCTAGAGATAATGTTATGTCTTAATGTAGTTTTATTTGGCATGATGCTTAATATTGAGCACTCATTCATTTTTCGGTCATTTTTAGGGTTCCAATTCAATGCAAGGTTGGAATAGTTTACAAGAGGTTTTGTGTAGAGAAATGTGTAGGAAAAGGAGTCATGCTGATTACTTACACTCGGAAGATGGAAATACCAAAACAACAGTTGATTAGGATGAGGAGAACGAGCGGTCGGGAGGTAGGAATTGTGAAAAACTATCAAACGGAGGGTGTCTAGAAAGGAATTGACCCCCTTTGTTTTCAATGCAAAGGGTGAATGCTTGTCGGAAGAACGTGCAAAGTGTTGAAGTTGGGTTAAGAAGGTGGGTCGGACAAGGGTATACATACGTTACGATAATTGGAACGATGTGCCAAAAGATTACAAATCCACCCGATAAATGGAGTGTCAGGTATCTCTAAGTACTTGTTTGCATGCTCATTCTAATACCATTATTTTTTTCTGAGACAAATGGAAAATTTATGTTAACTTTGCCCTTTTATGTCACAATAGAGACCCTTTGAAATCGATACCCCAGATATGGACGACTTAAGAAAGATGACCATGCATATGTCATCAAAAAGTTGGGAAGAAAAAAGGCACACATTTTCAAGAGATTACGTCTTCTTAAATAGAAAATGCGATCGTCCTTGGCTAACATACACACACATTCAACCGAAGAGTTAGGAGATCCATAAGAGAAGAGCTTTAGAGAATGAGAAAAAAGTTACTACGCTACAAACCAATAGATTAAATTATGATTTTGTAGCTTTGATGTCATGTGGATTCCCACATTTCTTGTAGGGTATGAGAGATGATTAAAAAAATTGAATCACAAAGTTGAATATAACTCCACATTGAAAGAGTCGCGGGGGTTATGGATTGGTGGCGTTTGAGATGATAAAGGAACGATTTGAACGAGATGTTATATTGCCAATAGGGGTGACTGAGGAAAAGGCTAGGGTATTGGTTATTCCGTTGAATATCGATCAAACTAAACGGTGTGATCTATTCCTAAAAGATCAGCAAAACAAGGAGGGTCGATATGAGAAGGATGAGGTGGTTCAACTCGCAGAAAAAGTGGTATGAGTACCATTAACTTTTTCTATTACAATGAAATTTTTATGCTTGTTGCCACATTTTGGGTTTTTTATTCATCATTTTTTTTGTTTGATTCACCTAGGCTAAATTAAAAACAAGATCAAAATGAAGGTCAATTCATTCCAACTGGTAAGCACAACATATTGTGCAAGGCAACTAGAAAATCCTGCCACCCGGGGCATGCAAGAGGGACGAAGCCATTCTTGACACAAAGAAAAGTTTTCGGCATTGTACGTTCATATCATAGGGCTAATTCTTCAAGACTCTGCACTTTGCAAAAGGATGCCATTCTCTGGGACAAACGGTTAGGGCAAGAAGAAATCTTAATTTGCAAGTTAGTAAAGCACACCAGTATTTTAGTGCCCTACAATCCAAATGATCCAACTAGCGATTGGGAGCCCCTCGTCAAGAGGATCTCACCACTCTTCGAGTGAGGTTAAGGTGAACCATAATGGAGTACTACCCAGGTCAGCGATTGAAGATTCTTCTGACAAGGCAATCCTATCGACCCAAAAAAGGTTCCATCAATTTTTTGTGAAAAGCATTCTATGTTATGATGTTATTAAACTCTAAATTATGTATTTCATGTAGATTTCTCAATTATGTGATCTTTTTTTATAGAAGTTGGTGAAAGTGAAACCCACCTACATGTTGGCAATTGTATCTTTTTTACGGATCAATGCAACATCATCATTCATTTCCAATCGTGGACAAAATTGCAAGGATATTGGTGGAGATACCTTTGGTGCACAGTGCAAGCTTACAAATTCTGGAAGGAGATTACAGGTTGGTAAGACTCGCTCAAGGAATTTTTCTACTTTAGCCTCGCCATCTAGCATACGTTGATCCTACAAAAAATTGTCATTTGAAAGTAAGTCAGCCAGCAACAACGAAAAAAGTTGTACCGGTGGCTAACATCACAAACCCCTATTACAAGGGCACAAATGGAAAAAATTTCTCCTCCTTTTATCCACGTTATGTTCAATTGGATCCACGCACACCAACATAACTCCACGTACACAATTTTTGGGGAATGAATGTGTATTTGGTAGAAATTGAGACATCATTGAGTTGTGGAGTGACCTCAAGGAATTATGTAAGTCTGACCAAGTCAACCAAACAATCATGTCCCTCTTCTCATTTTTATATTTTCCATTGGTATTTAAAATAGTTGTGTTTCATACATATTCTACTCTAATCTTGAAAATTCTATGTATAAGATACATGTATTAATTTTCTAATCAAAAAGAGAAAGGTTGGGTAGGGTATTTATATCCATTGATGACCCAAGGGATTGGGTGTTTGAAGCAAGACTGGATAGATTACGTGCGCAAAAGCACATGCCGAACGGATAAGAGATTATTCATTACACCTTACATTGAGAGGTGATGTTTTCAGTTTTAAATTGTTCCACATAACCTTCGATGTCTTATTTTCACTAAATATATTTATTAAAATACATTTTTGTATATAGGGATCATTGGAGATTAATTTTGATTGTTCCGGACGACAAGCGTGTGTATTGGATGGATCAGTTGCACTTATAACCTTCACAAGATTTTGTTGATATTTTAGAGAGTGCATTCGATGAGTCAAATCTAACAAAGGGCTTACGCGTAGTCCAAATCACGGTTTGAAGTTCAATAATTAATCATAGGCCAAGCTTCGGAGACAGAGCCATTATCATGGGAAGGTATTGAGTCAAACACCATTCATTATTATCCCTAGATTCTATCTTTAAAATGTATAATTCTATCATATTTGTGTGTATGAGTCGATAAAAGATTGTTGTGGAAGTGGAAGAAGATGTTTGCTTTCTTCAATAGCCAAATGGAAGGCCTAAAAATGAAGGTGAAGGAATTGAGGGCCAAGCAAGAAACATACCTCCGGGAGAAAGGGATTGAGATTGCTTTAAGTGAAGATGAATAGGAGCCGGACTTCAGAAATGTATTTTCATCTAGCGGAGATGATGGGGATGAAGACGTTATTCATGTCACAATGTACCTATGTGCTCCCTAAAAATGTCTCTGTTACATACCCCAGAATTTGTGAAAATGTAAACCAATTTATTCATTTCATGATTGATGATGGGATTGTAATGTCACATTTACACATTGCGGTGTTGTTATTGTATGTGGCCGAAAAGGCAAATTTGTACCACTCAATGGACTCAGTATCAATTTTACCATGATTGTGAGTCGCCGTGTTAAGGCAAAAACGAATTCCAATAGACGGGATAATCAGTTTACGATTGTTGTACCGAAATTTGAAATTTGAAACAGAAGCGAGATGTACTTCCATCTTTAATGTTCTGAATTAGGAACATTAATGTATTCAGAACCTGATGTCCATTTTGAAACTAGCACTAACCAAATAAAAAGTCCACATTTTATTACATAAAATGATTCCTATATAAGTTAAGCCTTCGGAACACATGTGCGATGATAGGAACGTGTTCTCAACTATGAACCATATTTTTTTAATATGCGAACAACTAATTCTAAAAGCACAAGATAAATGATGTTTTGATTACGGAATGACCATTGTAACACTTAATTTTAGTACGTAATGCATTCCCACTCTTTGAACTGCAATTGGAGGGCGGGCATAATTAGAACTAAAACAGAGCTACATAATTTACTCAACATTCGGTGATGTTTTAATATCAGAACAATGTATCATATTGCGCATGTCTTAGAACCGCCGTCGCTAACTTCATATAACATAGGTTAAATTTAAATAGCCATTATTACCATACATAACACGGAAGTTTAATTCTAACCACCATTGAATTGTTGCATGTAGATGTCTGACGCAGGACCAATTGCGGCGAAAATTGAAGAAGCAATGGATCGCCGTAAAGGTTCGATACGGTTTTCAGCGTAACTTTTGCGTTCGGAGTCAGATTCAGGCGAGACCAGATATGTTGGAACTAATTCCGAATCACCGTTACTATTTTTAGGTTGTTTTAGGCCTCAAAACTGCAATTTACTGTTTTTGAGTGTTTTCCAATTTTCTTTTAATTTCAAAAATAATTCCGAATTTCCTTTTATTTTTATTTCCTAAATTATTTCAGTATTTAAAGACCTCTTGTACTGTTCGGATTTTTAAATTCCTTCATAATAATATTTCGAGATTATTTTCTCTCTGGTGGATTCTTGAGCCAAAACCTAGGGTTTGTGTTTGCAGACCTTAATTGATCTTCAAGATTCGTGCTTGCGGATCTCTTTGATTTTCTGACTGCGTCAATTGGTATCAGAGTAGGCTTTTCCCTGACTTTTTCCATTGATTCACGATGAATGATCAACCATTAACCAATGCAGAACTGGAAGAATTGTCGACGCGAGTGGAGAATCTGAGCAATGGCGAGTGATCGGCCAGAAGAAATCCGAGGGGAAAGAATGTTGTTGAAGATTCATCTAGTTCGGATGAAGAATTCATCAAGATGGAAAGTGTGACGGACCGGGGAAATCGACGGAACAATCCTTATTACCGGGTTAAGGCTGACATCCCCTTCTTATATGGATTCATGAGTGTAGAGGATTTGCTGGATTGGCATATCGAAGTGGATCGATTTTTCGAGGTCATGGAAATACCTGGGGACAAGCAAGTCAAGATGGCCATGATTAAGTTGAAGAGTACGGCTGCTGTGTGGTGGGACAGACTGGCCGACTCAAGGCGCAAGTGGAACAAGAATTCGATCAGGTCTTGGAAGAAGATGAAGCAGTTGATGCTGGATTAATTTTTTCCCGCTGATTATGAGCAAATATTGTACAAGCTGTACATTGAATGCTCCTAAGGAAGGAGGTCAGTTCAAGAGTACACATATTAATTCATGCATTATAGTGAACGCAATGAACTTGGCGAGTCTGAGAATCAGAAAGTGGCTAGGTATATCAGCGGCCTGAAACCTTCAATTCAGAAGAATATGGGGTTACAGACCGTGTGGGCTGTGACCGAGGCTCAAACGTTGGCCATGAAAGCAAAGATGATGGATAATTTCCCTCGTGGAAGAGATGGTAGCTATTCTGGTGTTCGAAAATTTTAGCCCCAAAGCAATTTCGAGTCATCGGGAGTAAGAAGAAGACACTGGTAACTAAGGAATCTAATCTAGGTACTGCTCGAGGTGGTTCAAGTGGTACGCAGGAAAATAAGGTGTTCCCAGCCAGGGCACCGGTGCAGAGATAGTCTAACCCGTATTCTAAGACACGTGGTGAAAAGTGTTTCTGTTGTGGAGGTGAGGGACACATGTCGAATGTTTGACCATCGCGGTCCGTGGCTCTCCTGGAAGAAGATGGCAAGGAGGATGCAGCAGATAAGTATGAAGGAGCTGAATTCGCCGAAGAGGAGGCAACTGAGAAACTCAGCATTGTGTTGCAATGGATTTTATCATCATCCAAGGAAGAGGGGTAGCGTAAGAATCTTTTCAGACCCCACTGTTCGATTAATAATAAGTTGTGCAATTTAATTATCGATAATGACAGTTCTGAAAATCTTATTTCTGCGAAATTAGTTGAATATCTGAAATTACCCACTAAGCCTCATGAGAAATCTTATGCCTTAGGTTGGGTTAGTATGGGTAATCAGGTTTGGGTGGCATTAACTTGTAGTGTTCCTATTTCAATTGGGAAGCATTAAAGGGAGAACGTGATATGTGATGTACTAGATATGGATGTGTGCCATGTGTAATTGGGGCGGCCTTGGAAGTTTGATAATGACGTTACGCACAAGGGGCGTGACAATGTCATGTTGTTTTCATGGGGCGACCATAAGATTGCTATGGCTCCTGTTCAGCGTTTTGAGAATGTTGCGGGAAGTAAGCAATTGAATTTTCTGGTTATGACACGAGGTGAAGAGGAACTTGATGAGGCTATCCCTGGAGCTGATTGTTTTTATCATGTGGTGATGAAAGGGTTGTTAAGTGCTGAGAAGGAGGAGGCCTGATTCTAGTGGAAGTGCAAGCAATTTTGGAGGATTTTGAGCAGTTAACTAGTGACGAGCATGCTAGTGAATTACCTCCTATGCGGGATATTCAGCATCAGATTGATTTGGTTCTCGGCGCCAGCTTGCCAAACCTTCCACACTATCGTATGAGTCCAAAGGAGAATGAGATTCTGAGAGAACACATTGAAGACTTGCTAAAGAAAGGGTTCATTCGTGAGAGTATGAGTCCTTGTGTGGTTCATATTCTTCTTGTTCCTAAGAAGGTAAAAAATCAGTGGTGAATGTGTGTTGATAGAAGGGCGATCAACAAGATTACTATCAAGTATCGATTTTCAATTCTTCGATTGGAGGACATACTTGATGATCTGGCAGGTTCGAAGATGTTTTCAAAGATTAATTATCGGAGTGGATATCATCAGATTCGTCTAAGTCCTGGAGATGAGTGGAAAACGGCTTTCAAGAGCAAGGATGGGATGTATGAGCGGTTGGTGATGCCTTTCGGATTGTCCAATGCCCCTAGCACCTTTATCAGATTGATGAATCAGGTTCTACGCCCTTTCACTGAAGAGAACTCGGGGTCGAGTTCTTCAGAGGTGGAGAAGACTGATGCAGGGCGAATTGCGGCGAAAATTGAAGAAGCAATGGATCATCATAAAGGTTCAATACAGTTTTCAGTGTAACTTTTGCGTTTAGAGTCAAAATCAGGCGAGGCCGGATGCGTTGGAACCGTCTTGACGAGACGATCAGGATCTCGGTCCAAGGGACAGGGACATCCGCCAGAATCTCCATTTGAGGTCGTTTTAGGCCTTGAAACTGCAATTTACTATTTTGAGTGTTTTTTCGATCTTCTTTTAATTTTGGAAATAATTTTGAATTTCCTTTTATTTCTATTTCCGAAATTCTTTCAGTATTTAAAGATCTTTTGTACTGTTCGGTTTTTTAATTTCATTCATAATAATATTTCGAGATTATTTTCTCTCTGGTGGATTCCGGGTCCAAAATCTAGGGTTTGTAGTAGCAGACTTTAATTGTTCTTCAATATTCATACTTTCGGATATCTTTGATTTTCTGACTACGTCACCGTCCATCTGCCTTTCTTCAGTGTGACAATTTGTTAGGATATCGGAATATATATAATGGATAGATGGCGGGGCCGAGTTGGTTTAATAAAAATGCGCCATTCACACTATTAATGGCCAGTTTTACACAAGTCATAGACAATTATGCTTTAAACCTAGAAGTCAGTGAAATAAGATTTTTCGATCTAATAGTTAATCGATGAGACTTTCACATTCGACTATTGATCTTTATTAGTTTGAGAAAATATTGTGTACACAAAGTGAGAAATGGGAAGTTGGGACGGGGGAAGCAAATGGGTAGGTAGGTGGGCTAATATAGGATTGACTTCACTTGACTTGACTTAGTCGGGCTTTTACACTTCTCAGAAATCGGGTTGGGCCCTTTTAATTGATCCGTAGTACTAACAACAATGGTTGACTCGCTAACATTTATTGTGATTGGGCTGGGGCCTATCCATGACTAGAGCGGTTAGCAGCAACTTTAGACTACTTCCTCCGTCCCAATATAGTTTCCGCTTCTTCTTTTTTTCGTTCCATTAATAATTTTTTATTAATTTTTCTACATTTAGTCATATATGGTCATAACTCATCTTTTCATTTGATTTATGTGGCTTACTATCATCATCTATTAAAAAGATGTCATAAACTTGTTTTAAAGTTTGTGAAAAAATAATTCGGAATTTTATAATTGGACGAAGGAAGGTTATTCTGACGACCGACGACTACGGTGTATGAAGGTGTGCTGCTTTCAATTTCAACCCTTTGTCAGCAAAGATGTACTCGTATAGTAAGATCGTACTCGTATGAAAAGATCATCTTTCAAAATATGAACTCAATTATGTATATTATATAAATACATTCCCAATAATCTTTATAATACATACATTTCCATTTAACTTCTTTAACGTAATTAGATTATATTTGTTTAAATAGCGAGTTAGATGAAAATTTAGTAATATTAATTTTTACTTTCGTAAGACTGGGAACAGTGGCGGAACCAATGGGTGAGAGGGTGCCAACGTCACCCCTAGAGTTCAGTGGTGTGGAAATTATCCCTAAGGTGCCACCGGAAAACCCAGTTCCATCACCCTTTCAAAACTTGCTCGCCCCCTGTTTTTTTCTCTGCCACTTGGAGAAGGCGAGCTATGATTTTTTTAAACCAATATTCAAACGGCGTCGTTTAAGTATTAGATTTAATAATAATAAATTTTTTTGCTTCATAAATCTAAATCAAAACCAAAACGACGTCGTTTTGCTTTCTTAAGGCAAAAAAAGAAGAAGAAAAAAGTGGGGAAAACCCCTCAATTGGGCTGAATCAAAATCATCTATTAGCCATAACCCCAAATATTAAAAAAACACCAATTCTTTTTTACCTCTATTTGATTTACTTAGCCCTCTGATTCTAGCCACTGAGCCGCCCTCCGTCCTCCGTTCTTTGGTGGTGCCCAGCAACTGAGTGAGCTGCACGTCGGTCAGAGTTCAGACGCTGAAGGGAGGGTCAAACCGGTTCATTGACCGATCTGTTAAGGCAGATGAAGGTGACTCAAGTTGGTTCAAGGAGACTCCAGTCAGATCAAGGCAACTTCATTTGGGTCTCTTGCTAACAAGGCGGGTCTCGTAGCGGGGCAAGGGCACTCATGGAGAGTCTGAGGCTCTCGGGTCATGGTGAGCCAGATTTTCAATGGCCTCATCTTTGTAATCGAGGGTATTTTTATTTTTTTAATGACGCAACAACATCGTTTTCACCAATTTATACTTTTGACGGAAGCGGCAAAGAGAGGGTGCAAAATACTGCTCAGATCTGGTTCCTGAACTATCCGACGATTTGAAGGTTTAGGGTTGTGAACAAAGGGTACTACTTTTTTATATTTTTTTCTTTTTTCGAGGTGGGGGATTTTAATTCTATAATTTTATGTTTTTTCTTTTATTTATTTTCTTTACTAATTTTATTTTTTTACCTATTGATGAATGAAAATTGGTTTTTTGTCTAAAGTATTGGATGTAATTGTCTATGTCAATCTAGATTTTTTCTGCGACCTATATATGGAAAAATATGTTTGGCTATTAATGTGCTTTCTAAGGACTATTTAGAAGAAATTTGTGTGAGTCGTTTGAACAATGATGTTTCGATGTTTTAGTCTGATGTTTCAGTTAGATTAGTAGATCTCAGCCTGTATGGATGTTTCATACTTGTGAGATTGATTATTCGATCAAACATGTTTCTAAAACGTTTTCAGGTATCATATGAGTTCAAATCATAGGTAGTTCCCACATTGATCATTAGTCCATACACTTACGGGAAAAAACATTTTGGCTACCGTAAGTGTTTTAGTAGAGGTGTTTTAATTTTCTCATTTTTTAGGGAATCTTTTGTTAATAAAGAAAGTGTCAGAAGAATGAAGTAAAGGCATTGCAGCAGCAACCCGGAGCTCAATGTATAGGAGTAAAGAGAGGAGGGGAATGAGACTGAGAGACCCATCATGATGGAACAAAATATCACATCATTGAGAACCAAAGTGAGTCAAAACATAGAGGGCAAATAAGAAATAAGCAAAGAACGAAAAACCGCGTAGAACTGACGGTGCGTGAAATAAACGTTCTTAGAAACACTCAAGCATGTGCGGCATACGCGCATGAAAACAGTACGTACGCATGCAACTCACACGTGTGTATTGAACACGCAGAGGAATAGCATGCGAGCGCGTGGAATTCTAAAAGAAGAATTCAGTACTGAGATGGGATTTGACGTCAAAGGTATATTTACAACTATTGTCAATTGATGATGGGAAAGTAGACGTCCGAGAAGCCGGAAATAAGCCAAATTCAGGGAGGGGATGTCGCAGGTATTGGAGCAGACCAGTCGAAGAAATGTAAAAGAAGGAGGACACTAAACTGAGAAATAGGATTGATGTTGTGGATCTTCACCGGAGAATTGGCCGGAACTGAGAAGAAGGACACTGGAGTTAAGAAGTATGACGTTGGGACAAGGACGGTGTGGGTTGTTGCTGTTGTGGATCTTCAAAAGCAAGTAAGGGTCGAACCAAGGAAATAATCCTTTTCCTAATTTAGCTACTATAAACTTCGGCCAACTCTCTACTTCGGGTTTGGTGAGTTTTGGGGGAAAATATCTAATACTAATTAGAAAAAATAAAGGATTTAAAATGAGCGAATAAAATAGTTCATCCAACAATTTTCACTCATCAACTTCATATTCAATTCCTAATATTTTATCATTCCCTTACTAGATGAAGGGGTTATAATTCATTCAATCCATATACCCTATTAATAGTACAATCATCTCAATGATACACATATTATTAATTAACGTTTAGGGTTAATGGAGGTTAACAATAATGGAGCATTTCTTCCAACTGCCTTCAACTGTAGTTTTCTGCTTTCTCTTCCCAAAATCATTAGGTAATTTCATAACTTTTTCATACACCTCAACACCCGTTAATGGTAACGGTAGTCCTCTTATCTCAGCTTCCCCCATTGAACCACTTCTCCTCCGATCGCCAAGGATGTCCCTGTGACAAACCACATGTGGCCTTGATAAACAGTATTGCAACTATGTTTCAATTAAAAAAATGATGTCTCCCTCTCACACATGTGGCACACAAATTGCCCTTTCACCTAGTAACCACACAGATTACCATATGCAGAAAAATCGTTAATGGTACAAAGTAACAAGACCTCCATTGTTAAAATTCTTCATTACTACCATCGTAAGTGCAAACACCTTCATTGAACAAGGTCAAAAAATCATCCACCAGAGGAGCAAGGTAAATGTCTATATTATTACCTAGCTGCTTCGACACATAAATTATCATAGATAACAAGAAATACTTCTGTTTCATTGATAGCCATGATGGAAGATTGCAGATCACAAAAATAACATATTAAGTACTATGTGCCATGCTCATATTACCAAATGAATTCAATCCATTAGTTGAAAGACCTAAACTCAAATGTCGGGCCTCATAACCGAATCCGGGTTACATAGCATCCAACTTCTTCCATTGCTCACCATCTGAATTATGTCTAATAACGTCGTCCACCGGTCGAACTCTTTCAGCATGCCAACGCAACAATTTGGCATCTTCTTTTGAAGCATTTAACTTCTTTAATCGAGGAATTGGGGGGGAGATACCATAGAACTTTAGTTGGTGTCTTCTTTTCATCTTTTTCTCAAATTCACTACAACCTCCGCACCAACCTCAATTCCACCACACGTCATCCTATAGTGAGAGTCACCACATACATGGCATCTGTATCGGTCTTCAACATCCTCTCCCCTATATAATATACAATCATTAGGACATGCATGTTTTTTCCAATTCCAATCCCATCAGACAAAGAATCCTTTTGGAGGCGTACGATCTGTCAGGCATTAGATTATCTTCGAGAAGCATATACCTTAAAAATTGAAGATTCCCCATCATCCCTTTATCAGTCCACCCAAATTTAGCTTTCAAATTCATCATTTATGAAATGGCACTCAAAACTAAATGTCTAGAGTCCTCATACAATGTTGTACTTTTATCACTATGCAATACTTCTAGGACCTCGATTTGACCATAGAATTTTATAGAAACATCCTCCACCATTTCGTCAAATCCATCCAAACCAACGACTTCTTCACTTGAATCAACTTCACGGTTAGCCATGTCAACCTCTTCGTGCAACCAACAAGTGTAGCTAGTTTGAAACCCTCTCATGAAGAGATGCTCGCGCATCTTCTTCCTACCCAAAAATAGGTCATTCCTACAATCCTTACATGGGAAACGTGCTTTAACCACACAATTTTTTTAGGCATGTTCAAAAGATAGAACAATAGAAGATTCAACCAAAGGGTTGTATTCCAAAGATTTTCTAAAACTCTACCTATGAGTTCGATTCGATCCATAAGCAACTACCTACAATGACATGTCATGTGCAACTCATTACCTTAACACACAAGAGATCACCTTATCATTTGAGTTCAACGATTTATACTCAACCATCAAAACTAATCACATTAACAACAAACCCTTATAAACACATTACAAATCAAATCAAAGTTTCATGTATTTAAGTAATATAATTGAAGAAATATACATATCTTAGGTCTTCAAGAAGTCCAAAGTTTCATCTCAACCCAACCCTAGTGTAGTGCTATTTTGAAAACAAACGAATTAAGGGTGTTGCATTAACTATGATCGCTTGAATGAGTTCTGAATTCGGAATTCATTTACAAAATCCTATCATAAGCCTAGACCAAGTTTCAAATTCGTAACAGCCTCTGAAATTGGAGCCAATTGAGAAAGTCGGATATGAATTTGCTTCCGCTTCCGGAATGAATAACAGCTCCAGCTTTTAGACCATTCCTGGATCTTAGGAATTCGAAACAACTCTCTGACACTTGTTCCAAATTTGGTACTGGTTGTCAACAAACGTGGTCTGATTAACTGGATTTGAAGGCGGTTCTTAAAATAATCGCCTTTATTATTACTTATTCAAAGAAGGTTGTAATAAACAGCCATACAATAAGGTTAAAGGCCTTCTATTTTTCAGAGGGCTCGATTAACTGAGGTTCCGATATGGAACCTCCCTGGGAAGGGGGTTCCTGGGATTTACGCGAGAACCATCTTTAATCGTTGCCTTTAATTAAGGATTCTCCACTAGTGCCTCAACAAAATCCACATAAATATCAACTTGAAACAAATAAAACATCAACAAGAAAAGAGAAGCGTGCATTACTATCATTTTGAAAATGAAAAAAACTTCAAAATGTTTAGTTTTACAAATGGATATGACATATATGATATTAAAAACTCATCAGAATACATGTAATTCTCAACTAAAAAATTAACACCAGCATAATATCAATCAATATCAAACTATAATGGTCAAAACAATCAATCCACTTAAATCATAACAAATACTACAAAAAAAATTCTGAAATCACTAGTATTAAACAATCCAATTTTTCTAAGCTTAACATTTTCATCCCTTGAACTTTATCAAACTTACATCGCCCGCCCAACAACATCTGCTTGACTCAGCCTTAGAAGATCAAATTAATGAGGAAAATCTAAAGCTTCATCATTATCAGCTGATTGACACGGGAACTGAAACATTAACAAAATACATGTAAAAATAAAGCAAAATTGCACAAACATTAACAAAATTGATATATACGTATAAATATCAAATAAAATGTACTAAACATCATCACTGCGATAAAATGACATACACTGAAATTAAAACTGCAGAAAATCTGGAAAAAAACATGACTCTATATTTCATCTTCAACAACAATAAAAATATACTATATATCAATAATTATGATCAAACACAACCAAAACCTAACCAAATCACAATAAAACAATTTGAATCCAAAAAAAAACATAATCTCCTTTGATATCAATTGATTTCATATCTATAATCGAGAAAATTAAAAGAACTAGTGTTACAAAAGCGGAAAAAAACAAGTAAACAAACATGGAGGATAAATCACGCTGAATATCATGATATAGAGCGAACCCTATGGCCAAGGGTGAAGAAATTGAAGAAAACTGGAGAATGAATTGACATAGAACTCGAAGAAGAAGGGGAAAACGCGAGAAAAATGAAGAAAAGAGAGAGAGAGAGAGAGAGAGAAAAAAAAGGTTTTAATCAATACATTTCGATAATTGCATTAATAGTCTTTCAAATTATTTTCATCTTTTAGGAAAAACTACATCCCAATTACAGATTATGTTAATTACACAATAACTCCGTCTATCGTATAAAACAAGATTATGTGAAACTTCTTATACATAATTAAATATTCACATTCTATGTGCTGGTATGCCTTGAATACGTATTAGCCGCTTCGACAGGTTGGTACGGGGGTCTCGCTGTATGGCATGTCCGACAGGTTGGTACGGGGGGTTTCCGACGGTATGGCATGTCGTCTGTTTGGGCTGTTATTGGTATCCTGTCTTCAGTTTCGGTTTGGGCCAGAATGTTTTTGGGCCCAAAGCCA
>JAULKM010000001.1:18758794-18779577 GCA_032355605.1 Rubia tinctorum
GGTATATGTGGTATAAAGTATAAGGATTTTGATGATATTTTGTTTATTTTGTTGAGTTTAGTTCGGATTGATGATTGTATGACTTTTGGTGTTTTGTGTGTGGTTGTTATTTTGTTATGTTTAGCGTTTTAATGTTGATGATTTTTGCTTTTATAATATGTGCTGATATAACCCTTACACTTTTACGAATATGCTGATATAACCCTATCATTTTTCATAATGTACTGATATAACTGTACCCAGTCCGGCGGCGGGTAAGGGTATAATTGTCCACCCAAATTCATATTTTGGTCCAAGGGTATTTTTGTCATTTTTGGGGGTCAACGCCGGATTTCTCACCAGAAAATTATGTTTGCACTTTCACCAATTAGTTAGGGTTATATTTGCACTAAAAATTATCTCAAAATTATATCTGTACTTTATCAAATATATAGGATTATATTTATATATTACCCAAAAATAACAATCTATCACTCAGATAGATGTTAGAAAAAACAGGAAGTATCAATTATAATAACATATGTACTCCTTATGTCCCATGTTCTATTTGCAAAATAATCATTATCATGCTATTCAAGAAACACATTTAATCATTAATGTGTTAACCTACATAGAATAACGAAAAATAAAAAGTTGATATTTAAAAATTATTTGTTATGACGAATGCAACAATACCACACATGATAGCATTGTTGTTCATATATCCATTCAAATATGTGATCAAAATTTGATAGAGAATAATGTCAAAAAATAAGATTGCATATAAAGGTGGGACGAAAGGAGTCCAATCTAACTAGTTATCAACAATAAATATTATATTATAAAAAATCTAAATTATATGTTAACTACACTAATATTTTTTAGCATTATATATTAGATCTAAAAAAACGATAACATCTCTCTTAAATTTTTAACTCATTTCCCGTAAAAATCATATCCTTTCAAAAAAAAAAAAAGTATGCATCACACGTTAATATTACTATACCAAAATGAAAGCATAGAATTGTGGTTAATATCCTTTGTGTTTGTTTAGTTGCTGTTCTGGTATTAGTAAGTTTCCCTTCTCTGTAGCTGACATGGTCTGATTTGATTTGATTTGATCAGATATGATCAGAAATAAATATAAATATATTGAACTAAATTGAACTGAATTAAAAAAGTATAAATATACCGAACTAAACTGAAATAAGATAAATATACTGAAGTGAACTGAAATAAGTATAAATATATTAAATTGAAAAACTGAAGTTTATTTCTTCAAATTAACTGAAAAATTGAAAATTATTTTCAAAAATTATTTTCAATCAAAATAAAATGTATTTTATGACTTAAATGTTCAAGGAAGTGTAGATGTAGATTTATTCAACACGCAACGAAAATTGAAAATGAATAAAATTCGAATTGATATAGCAACAAAGTAATATGGAGACCGATACACAAAAATAGAAAATAGACGACGATGACATTGAATCAAGTGTGTGATGTTATATATTTCAACATGTGTCAATTATTTTCTATTCTAAAAGATTATTGTTATGTTACTACTCATAATAATAAAATTATTTAGAATTTAAATATTTCATTAATTTATTATTATGTACATTTTAATAAAATTTACGTAGTTGTCATATGCCAATATATCAGATAATAATATGATGCACTGAATTAAAATAAATATAAATATATTGAACTGAAATAAATATAAATATGATGAACTGAAATAAATATACAGAACTGAAATAAGTATAAATACATCGAATAGAACTGAAATAAGTAAAAATATACTGAACTGAAATAAGAATAAATAAATCAAATCGATATTATTTGAATTGAATTGAATTAAAATCTAAATAAATTCCAGAGAATAGGTCCTAATTTCTTCAAAATAATAAGCTTGGAAATTGTTGTTATTCAATTGGTATAGTTATTTGAATATTGGTGTTCAATTTGTACTTATTTAGTTTTTTTGGGGCTCTTTATTGATGATACACTCTCGTTATATTCATGGAATGCCGACTAATGTAATAGAATCACATTTGGACCGTATTATAAGTTCAGTAATATATAATTTTGAATATAAAAGTTTTTAGTGGTATAAATTAGAGATAACTGTTTACGAATAATATGTTCTTTGAGCAACTCAAGCTTTGAGCAACTCAAGCTTATCTCCTTGTCTCCTTTTACGGGAATATAAATACACAGTTGAATTTGTTGACATTAATTGATGAAGTTCTAGAAAATTCATCACAAAAGGTACACAACAAAGTACGGAAAATTCATTTACAGATAGATAGCGGCCTTTGTTGGAAATTCTTGCAATTAAATTATTTATAATACCAAAAGTTTATCGAATAATATGTTTTTATTGTAAAGTATTTCCTCTGTCCAAATTCAAGCTGCAATTTAACTATTCATTTAGTCAAAATTTCTTAACTTTGACCTCAAAATAAATATTATTGAGTGATATCTTGTTTGATTCGTTATAACATATATTTTTATAATATCAACTTTTTGCAAGTTTTAATCATTCATAATAAAAGATATTAAAGATCAAACATTTTTTGAATCAATTGTTGAAAGTTAAAATGTGCCGATTGAATTGGAAGATGGAGGAGAGAGTATACTTTTCCTACCTACAATCAAACTTGCATATTTGGTCTCCAAGATAATTTTATATTCCCAATTGGCAATATTCGTAGTTAAATGTATACGTCAAATTGCATTTGTAATTAGTACTATTGTGGACTGAGATTTGGAATATCACAAAGTCTTGTATTAATCATTTTAAACTTTAGTTCAGGGTTTAGTTTGCCATTATAAAAAGTTTTATTTAGAATTGGATTTTAAAAAAAAATATGCTGATAAATTTAGAGATTTTCTGTGCAATCATCAAACTACTTTATATATCACAAAAAAATCAAAATTCAAAAAATTTATTTTCTCCTTCTCTTCCCATCGGAAACCACCTCCTGCAGACGGTTACCGCCAGATTCCACCAGACCTCCACCACTCTTCCGGAACCGCCGCTTGAACAACCGAAATCTCGCATTGACGTCGATATTAAACCTCACTTGCAGAGCTAAGGTTTCAGCGTCGACGGAGCTAGAGACGACGACACTGTAGGATCTTCTGGTCAAGGGAAGCAGCTAACATCAGAGAAGCGAAACTTGCTCTCATCCTGGAAACTTGCTCCCATTCTTTTGACGACAGAGGCTGCATACATCTACTCACTAAGCTGTTATACAGTTCGGCATACTTGAGTTTCGTCTCGGCGATTCTCTAACCTGTTCGGAGGTCACTAGTTGCTTAGCTGATACTTTTGTAAATCATTCCAGATACTACATATAACTTAGAAGTACTCTACTTACTTATTCTTTATTCTTTTAGAGTCAACTAGTGTTGCCCGTCGGCTCGTAGCTCTAATCCATATAGATTTTTATTAAAACATAGCCACCCGACTTCTTTATTTATGTTTTGTGTCTTTACGCTTGGGGAAGCCAATACAAATCCCCCTACCATTTATGGTAGCTTCATTCAAAAAAAAATATATCACCGCTTTTAATAGACTGGCCTCTACTAATGTCTTAAATTAGTTAAAATCCATTTAAGACATTTTTTGAGGAGAAGTGTTGTTTTTTTCTTTTTCTGGAAGGGATGAGAAGCTCTTGAAAACAAAAGACTGAGTTACAATAAAATCAGGACACGCTTGATAAATGTCATTTTTCTAACAAATTTGACCGATTATTTTATAGCAACACCAAACAATCATAAATTCTATTTATTGCTGAAACGTAGAAATTTTACGGACTTGTCAATTTGGATATTTATTGAGAATTAAATTTGTGATAAAGTGCTGTAGTCGGGGTGGTCCCATAGAGAGGGGTAGCACATGGAGTCGAGCTGGGGGGCGGCCGAAGAAGGTTGTAGAAATGCTAAGGTAGCCGCAGGTTACCATTCTTTTCCTTTAAGGGCCTCTTAAATTGTTACAATTATTTTATGTTTATTTTAAATTTCACACTTTTCTTTTGCAATCGGAATTTATATTATAAGTCGTCCAGAATCGTTTCATAATAAGAAAGAATGTGGAAAGTTCCACAAGATAGTAAAAAAATGTTAGATGATGAAAGAAAACATCACAATTTTCAGAAGCTTAACATAATTCAACTAAACTTTAAATGTTCAATATTTTCATTGCAACACATGGTATACACTTACACATGAAGACATGAAGTCACACAACTCCATGACAGGAATATAGACACTCGTATTTCGACACCTAAGCACCAGTATTTTGACGCTATTGAATATCGGTACCTGAGTATGATTCCATCACCGATGATCAATACCGGTGTTTAAGTGATTTTAACACCGATATGTGATACTGGTGCATATCATCTAATACGTATGTCATTCATCGAAACATATCCTAACCAGTGTTGTGATTGTAGTGGACCTTCGGTGTTGTGTTGTGATCCTTACCAATTCGTTACTAGTGCTTCTAATGAACTGGGCACCTATTATTGCTTAGCACCAGTAAGAAAGATACAATTGTATATTGATTGTGTAACACCCCAAATTCTATGACCAATTTGCTCAACCCATGTCTCAGGTCGAATCCGGACGAGTTACTAAGAATCCGATAAGTTGAATTACTTATATGCAATAATGAACAAATAAAGATTGTGCGGAAGCGATTTAAGAAGTTCAAAACCTAACTTACAATTACAATGAAAGTCTTCATACAAGCATTTTACAGAGTTTAACATAAATAATGATGAAAGGTTATGAAAGATCCAGCCAGGATCAGTTTTATGTAAAATAATTTGCATCGTTCATTATAACAAAGTTAAATCAAAAGGTTCCAAAAGGTCGGCCATGATCCTTTCTCAAAAGAAATAAAGGTTTTATGTACAAATTTTCAATCCATCGGTTCAGCTACAACATTTAGGATTGTTTAAATTAAAGTAAGCTCCTTACTTAGTGAGGTTCCATCGCCAGTAATTACCAAATAGAGTTTTTAGTGAGCATATGAACGCATAAGAAAGTAGCCACATAAAATCCCAGCACACATAGTAAAAGAATACAGGAGGTTTATGCCAAGACATAGTCAAGTTTTTATACGGCCATTGTGACTGGCATCAGGGTATAAAACCCTTCAGTAGTGCCCAAAGACTATTACAATTTAGAAATCCATACTCGTTAACCACGCCCAATAACTTCAATTGCGAGGTCGTATCAGAATAACAGATGGTTATGCTAGCATAGCGAAACTTCATAGTCGTTCTAGCCGTACGATCGGAGATATACCGTTCCTCGCCGATTTCGAACAAACTACCATTGGTGCCGGGGACCCCTTTAAACACAGACAAGTAATCAAGTAGCAAGCAGCCAAGTTTTGACACGGCAAAATAAAGTACAATCCGGTCAACCTCATAATTTCATAATAATTAAGCACAGTGTGATAAATTACACACCGCACTGAATTATGATAAAGCAAAATAATTATCAAGAATAATCACAATATTAACTCAATATTTTATGCAAGATCTAATAATTTTCAATAACACATAAAAACCAATAAGCATACATAGTATAATATGCAATAATCATTTTTCAATTTAATTCGTGTCAGAGCGATTTAAACACTCACCTTAATTGATCGTAGTTTCGATGGTTTGAAATGATCACAACTCCGTTAATATTCTGATAAAATATAAATAACTTTATTATGATGCATTAATATCACATCAATAACACATCTCATTCATAATGAGCATTACAATATATAATGTTACAATTTAAACTATAATAGAAATAGAATATTAAATTACCATATATTATCTAACCTACAAGGAAACTAATTCTATAAGAAAACTAACACTTATAACTATTCCATATTACCTTCTATTATATATAACTATTCATTAAACTATTTCATATTTCCTTAAAGGATATTCACAGAAAATAAGACATAATATTGTCGAAAATATCACAAAATATCTCCTACACTCCTCCTCAAGTTGGAAGATGAAGATCACGAATGCTCAACTTGCCAAGTAGACTTTGAACCAATAATCGCAGTAGAGGTAGAGTAGTATTTGTAGAAATCTTTACGGGCGGTGGCGGTGCATGAGCGGCAACGGCGGCGGCACGTGAGGACAACAACTGAACGTCGTAGTGGCGTGTATAGATAACAAAGCGGAGCGGTGGCAGAGCTAGGCTTCTCCGGTGGCGGCGGTGTGGATCACGGCGGCGGCGGAGGCGGAGAAGGTAAGGGCGGTAACAGCGACGCGGATACATTTAAAGATATGGGGCCCATATTGAAACCGTTCTGATACCAAGATAAAATATAAATGACTTTATTAATGGTGATATCAATGCACCATTAATAAAGTCATTTATATTTTATCATAGGCTTAGAGAATTTGAGCAAAAGAGCTCCAGTGAGATCCTTGAGAGCATCAAGAACAGCCAGTCCATGGTCAAGGTCAAATCGAGTCTGATATTATCCTCTTCCCCATAATCTTCATATAATTGTCATTTAAATTATTATTTTTTTGTTGTTTGATAATAGTTTGTTCCTCTGTTTTTTTCCGGGTATTTCAGAGAGCTATGCAGAAGGTGGCAGATTGTTCCAAGCTTAGTGGTTAGGGATTGGAGTGCTGCTTATTTTGGGTCTGAGTTCATTTTGATAAAAAAAAAAACTGGTGGCTTGATATTTTCTGATTTCTCTTTTCTCCTGTAAAAAGTGTAGGAAATCCCACCACCGGATGTGCCTATTTAATTCATTTTACTGCGAGCTGGGAGCAGTGATGGCGGAGAAGAGGCGGAGCGGTGGTGACGGTGGCGGTGGACGTCGAATAGCGGCGGAGCAAAGTGGTGGCGGTGATGTCAGAGGAGGAGCAATGGTATGTAGGGATGATCATGAGTCATATCTAATATGACCTAAACCCAATCCTGAAAATTTTAATTAAACCTAAACCCAATCCAAAACCGTAGGGCATGAAAATCTTAGACTCATACCCAAATCCGATGGGTCTAAACGAGTTTTGGGTGCAAAACGGGTCTTAAATAGGTCTAATATTCTAATATTTTTCTCACTAAATATACTACTTTCGTTTCATTGGATGTGACACACTTTTTTTATTGTTTTTTGTGAATTTGACACTTTTTTTTTATGGCAAGATTCCTTTAATTTCATCCACTCATTCTACTTTTCCATTTCTAAATTTAATTTCATCCACTCATTTCATTCACCTAAATCCAAGCATCTATAGCTATGATGCTACATCCAACGAAACGGATGTAGCAATATATATTATCTTAAATACAAATAATTCAACTTCACTATACATATGAAATTCATTTTTTAAGAAAAAATATACAATACATATTATTTGTTGAATTTAAAATAAAAATAAAGAGAATATGAAAATAATTTAGAAATTAGAATAAAATTATATATTTAGGGTTATATAGGTCTATGGGTCGGGTTTGGTTCTTTATATTTTAAACCTAGATCCGTATTTTAAAATCTAGACTCATACCAGTGGGTTTAAATTGTTTGGACCCATACTCGACCCAATGGGTCTAGACCACGTGGGTTTGGGTCGTGTTCTACACCCATGATCATCCCGAATAGTGTTGAAGCAGTGTTGAAGTAATCCATGGGCCATGTCAGTTAGGGTAGACTGGTCATGAAATTTTCAATTTTAAGCTCAGGGATATTTTTGTCATTTCATATAAGGTCAACGTCGGAATAGGTCCAGTCAACAATGAAATAGTACAATTTGGGTATATTAGCACAATTGTTTAAAAATTTAGGATTAAAATTACACTTTTACATTTTATTGAGTTAAATTGACATTTAAAAATAATAATAGAATTGATTTTGAATTTTTATATAAAAAAAAAATTGTTGAGATTCACACGTTTTGACCTGGCAAGTAAGAAGAAAAACAGAGCAAAATGGATAAAGAATAAGTCAAGATAACGATGAAAAATAATTTAAAAAAGAAATAATTGAAAGAAATAATCATACGGAAAAGTCAACTATCATATGGAGGAGTTTGCCCTCTCAATCCACCAACTTTCGGAGAAAATGTATGTGGCCTTTTTAGTATTTTGGACTTTTATCCACCCAACTGTCAATCATAATTAATCTACCGAGTCGATGTCCAACTCACTCGCCGCAATCCCTACGTTTGTCGCCCACTCTCTCCATGTTCTTCAAAAAAAATTCCCATCTTTCCAACAAAGGAGACGGGGAATAACAGTTTATTTTAATTTATATTTTACTATTCAATAAGTGTGAGATTTGTCTCCATAAATTAATTTTATTTTTCGATTAAATCGTTGTGTTCATGATGATAACTCGATTTAGTTGTTCAAGTTGATTTATTGTTCTCAATCTGCTTGTTCAGATCGTGTGTTCGTAATTTTGTTTGTGATTTTATTTTTGGGTCTCCATTAATTTGGATTCTCCAGATCTGTGTTTCTCAAAGTGTTTACAGTTTGAGCAACATAGATCGTGGTTGGATCAAGTGATGTTACAGTTGTAGAAGATCTCTGTTTGGCACAGTGATATTGATGTGTGATACACTCATCTCTGCCAAGTGGTCATGATTTTCGAGGGAAGCAAGTTAATATCCTCATGGGCGATGTTACAGTTTTTTATTGGATCTCTGATCTGGAATAGTACAGACGATCAGTCTGGTTGAGTTGTAATTTAGATATCATTGCAATATATTAGTTATTGCTAGATACTAGTTAGGTTGGATGTCAATTTCATTCATTATAATCCGCTGGGCGTCTTTTCCAACATCTTGAAATGATTGATTTTTCAAAAAAAAATAATTTACCGAGTCCGGGTCCTGCAAGACCGTCTTACCCTAAAACTAGGGATTAAATAGATATTGTGAAATTATAAAACAGAAGCTAGTCATATCTCAGGGGTTGAAGTTGAAATTACACAAAAATAAACCAATCACTCATAATGGAAAACCAGAACAAGTCATCACCGTCGTTGAATTCATTGAGTTGTGAATCACATTGTTTCCGCCACCTTCTCCTGGAAAATACCGCTGCTCTAGGGCTGGTTTTCCTCCGCACCAATTCTTGCGACCTTAATCCAATTTCTCCAGTTAATTTCCACTGCTCGGAATTTTGCGTTTAGTTTCTCTGCTTCGACGTTTATACCAGAGGAATATAATTTTAATTTTGGCTCGTTTCTTCGCTCTGACACCTTCTCTGACCTTCATCCCGACTCGATTTCTAATAAGCGTCGGTTTCTGTCGATTAGGGGAGACAAGAGGATGGGGGGAAGAGGTTGGTGAAGATGACCACATATATGGGCTGGGTATGTAGAAGCCTGAATAGAAGTCCAGTCCATCATTTAACATATATTCAGACTTTTAATTAATTAAATTAAAATATTAAAGTATTAAAACATAAAATAATTTAATATTAAATTTAATTATTTGATTATCAAATAAAATTACTAAATTAAAATGAAAAAATATCATATAAAATTTTATACGTACAAAATAAAATAGTTATAAATTAAATTAAAATACTAAACATAAAGGTCAAATTAGAATGTTTAAACATCAAATAAAAATACTAAATATAAACATCCAATAAAAATACTTAACATACACATCAAATTAAAATAGTTAAATATCAAATAAAACACGGCACGTATAAAATAAAATAATAAAATATCAAATCAAAACACTAAATATAAACATCACATTAGAATGTTTAAACATCAAATTGAAACTGAAATGCAAAAAATACACACCAAAATCAAAATATTCATCAAATGATACGCTAAATAATACACATCAAGATAATGAATCATCAAAGTAAAATATTAAAATACGCATCAAAATTAAAATATTTAAAAATCAAATAAAATCTTAAAGTAAAAAATTAAATAGATATAGCTGAACATCTAGGAAAAAACACATCAAATTTTAATGTTGAAACATCAACTAAAAACACACATTAATTTTAAAGTATCAAAGTGTGAAAAAAATGTAACACTAATATCAACAAAAACAAAGCAACAATACTATATTTTTTCTTTTAAGACAATTGAAACATCAATGATACACTAAATATGAATATAATATTCAGAAGAAAAAAATATCAAAATCAATTTTAAAAGGACGCGCTGAAAAAATAACCCATCTATTAAAATGAAAGTATAAATTACAAATAAAAAATTTCAGATGATAAGATATCACCAACTAGTATCAACGTGCATAAAGTGTCAACAATTTAACATGCAAACACAAGATTTACAATAAAAGATCAATACAACTTTAAAACACACGATTTTAGTGAAAAAAATATGAATTCCGAAAACATCACAAGTTTTGGTTGAAAAACCAAATATTAAAAATGAAACATCAAGTCTGGTGTTAAAATGAGGAAAAAATTGATCCACGAATTTATCTGACCGAAATTTTTGACCAGTGAGATTCTTATGATCAGAAACCATTAATTCCCCAATTATTTAAGTCCAGCACTCCCAAAAACTGATATTTGAACCCAGATCCTTCCCTGCTCTCCCAAACTTTCTTGAACTATATTTAAAACTTCATCTCTAATTAAACTTCATAATATTATATAGGAAAATATACAAATATAACTTTGTATACTTGAGAAAGTGCAGATATGACCCCGAAATAATTTTTAGTGCAAAAACAATCCTAACTACTTTACATAAGTGCAAATATAACCCTAAACACTATATTCCGGCATTGAATGGTCATTTCCGGCCATTGACCGATTGAAAATGACCAAAATGCCCTTTCAGCCTAAAACAAAAGTTTGAAAGACAAAAATGCCCTATACCTCCACCACCTCTGCTGCCACATCCTCCACCACCAGCTTGTCGCCGCTCAATCACCATCATTACCCAGCCAACCCCGCCCCTCCACCACTTTCCACCCTCGCTACCACCACCAACAACCACCATCAGTCATCCCCCCACTGCCCCAGCCAACCCTCCACCTCCCCCCCCTCCGCCACCGCTCGACCCCCTCTCTCCAAAAATCCAGCCCCTCCTCTCCACAGTCTCACCTTCCGGCGACGAGGCATCGATCCCCCTGTGATTCCCTCCGACGACAAGAGTGTTAATTCTCCCTCCCCACCACACTGGCGAGACCCACCTACGCGAATCCACCAGCGAGAGCTTTTGCCAAGACTCACCGGCAAAGCTACCACAGCAGACTCACCGCAGATCTCACCGCAGATCTCACCAATCCATAACGCCAGCACATCGGCAACGAGGCCATTAATTCCCTTTGGCGACGAGGCATCGATTCCCCCGGCTATTCTTCTGGCGATGAGGGCGTCGATTCTCCCTCCCCACCACACCGACTAGAAACAGACTGGGACATCAACCCTAGAAATGAGAAACGGATTGGGAAAGACAAGGATTTGTCCGAGAAATAAGACATGAATCTTGGGAAAAAACGAGAAAGAGGAATGGGAAAGACATGAATCCTGCTTAGCGATAATCACAAACGGCGGAATTGGGAAGACGAGAAGAAGAGAAAAATGAAAGAGGAAGAATTAGGGCGTTAGGGGTATGAATATAATTTTAATTACTTCTTGTATTTTTGTATTTTTTACAGAGGAGTAAAATAGTCTTTTCACTAAATTTCGATTTTAAACTGCCGGAAAATGTTATATTTGCTCATACACTAACTATCTATATTTACACTTTCAATTATCACATGGTTATATATGCACTTTCGTGAATTATGTAGGGTTATATATGCAATTCGCTCTATTACATATTAATCTTTGATATCACTCTAAAACAATCTCAAGCGAGACTTTGTCTAGTCTAGGATATTAATTGGGTGGTTACTTTCAGTGGATTATCAGCATCTTTGAATGATTTTTTAAATTTTTTTAAAAAAAACATATCTCCTCCTTCCTATATCCAATGCTTCTCAAAATAAAATCATTAGAAAAAAATAGTGGATATAGGCTTCACCCGCTACCTCGTTTGACCAAAATGAATACATTTTGTATACTCCCCGAGGGATACAAATATTTTCAAAAAATAAAATAAATAGTAGAGATTGAATTGGATGAATAACAAGTAAATTGGATGAATTAAATATATTATAAAATTTGTCAAAAAAGAAATCAAAATAAAAAATCATCCTAATATAGAAAGAGAGTCATCATTGATGGAATGTAAAATCAATGATTGTTGAATCGGTACATTCATATTTGTAGATGGATACACAGTACAAATCATAGAATAATATATTACAAAAAACAATTAGAGAAGATGTATTCCTTCCTTAATTTTCTTCTATTCCTTCTATGACTCTATTAATTACTAGTATTCGCTTTATTTCATTGGACGTGACACACTTTCCTTTACTGATTGTTTTGTTTGAATTTTTTATGACAAAATTTCTTCAATTTCATACGATCATTCTACTTTTTCCTTTCTAAATTCAATTGCATCCATTCATTTCATTCGCCCAAGTCCGAACACCTAAACCTATGGTGTCAGGTCAAATGAATCGGATGTAGTATATATAAGAGGCCGGAGAATGTACAACGTACGTACACAGGTTTCTTTGGAACTCGAAACTAGCTGCTAAGATACAAAGTCAATGGCTAGTCGACCATGTAGTTGTCTTCTTTCTTTCTTCTTGGCTATAGCCTTAATCAGCCCAGGTACTCCGGTGAGTGGGAGCGGCCGGGAGCGGCTCCCGGTGGAGGTGCGCAAGGGCATCAATGGCCTCGACAAAATTGTTCTCCGGGAAGTCCGCGGCAGTTCCGTCGAGGTAATGCCTCTGAAATATTGAATTTTCTTTTTCAGGAAATGTTTCCATTGTTTACATGAAATCTTGTTTCAGATCATTTTATAATTCACACAATTAATGGGGTGATTTGGTGTTTATATTTATTTATTTATAATAATACTCTTATAACTCTAATTTTTTTTGAAATGTGTGATAATATATAATTAACTTATAAATTATTGGTCTACGCCGCTGGACTTCCTCTCGCTTATCTTATTTGCCGAGCCAATGATAGCATCAGATTTAATTGCGAGATCCCAACAAAAATAAAGGTTTTTGGATATATATTTATGTAATACGACCATTACAAAGACTGATTCGTAAATGGCACGGGTTCGATTTGGGTATGGTAAAAAAAATTTACCGGATGGTTTGACTTTTTGGGAATGATCAATCTAGTCAAAGGTACGGTTAATAATATTGGATAGGATTTGGGACGTTGTATTCAATTAAATTTGAATATTTTTTTTTGAAAAAATAAATATCCCAAAAGAGAGATCTCAGTTTCTTAGTGGAGATACATTTGATTTTAGAAGTAGGATTCTTAGAATTTGTGACCCTCTCACTTGATAAGCCATACTTGGAGATGTCGTTGAAAATTGATGTTTTTCATTTACTCCCTCCGTTTCACTATGTTTGGCATCGTAGGTTTAGATGTTTTTTTTTGCAAGTTAAAATATGTGAATAGAATTGAATGAGAGGAGTAAAAAGTTTATGAGTGGTTGAAAATAATTTACTTTTTCCTTACAAGGAAATGTGACAATTTTAGAAGAAAAAAAGAAGATAAGTGTGTCAAATATAGTGAAACAGAGGGAGTACTTTTTATGCTTACTACTTTTTCTTTCTTAATTTTACCAAAAAAGAAAAGTAACGTGCCAATATAAAAAGACGAAACAAAGATGGAAAGTTTGCGGCAGTGGTTGGAAAATCTCTGTTTGCAAAATGGATCATTTTTCCGCTTGAGGAGTACTGTTTCTGTGCCTCTTTTATTCATGCTTTAGATTGAAACTCGAAAGTCAAAAAGAGAGTTTGAAGCTTTAATTGCGGCAAGGAACTAAGGAAGTATGAATGAATGCTCTGTGAATCATGCTTGTATTTTCCCCAGCGGAGGCCTAGAGGCGTGATTTGATGGACATGAAAAACTATTGCTACCAAGAAGAAGGGTTTAGCTGTATCTTTGTTGTTATTGCTATTTTCTTCTTATACCCCAGTTCTTTAAAGGATAATGCTGTATGAGTAGCCACCTCAATGTCATCCTTTGTCAATCTTAACAGGTGTATCTGTATGGAGGTCAAGTGACATCTTGGAAAAATGATTATGGAGAGGAGTTGCTTTTTGTCAGCAGCAAGGTAGTTTCTTATATTACTGGGCTTTCTTGCTTATAAAACCATTTTCATGAATCTCCCTTTGGTTTGTCATATTATTTGTTATGGATCTATCTTGGACAAACTTCAGCATTTTCAAGCATGTTTTGACCTTTGTTTTTGACAGCTGATGTTTGAACCAATTCTTTATCAACCAAAGTCATGATATCTTACTGAAGTCTGTTTATACTGTGTTCTTCATGTCCAGAATGCCTTATCTCCAAATTCCAGTGTAAATCATGAGCTTTGAGATAACATAATCCAACTTTTTGATAATCTCGTTCTTCCATCGGTCACCTTACTACTGCTTAAGTTCTATATTATTTTCTTCTTCTATCATTGAAGAGACTTGCGTACTTTCACTAGTTATTCCATTCTACTGTTTGTTGTTCTCTTGATACAAGTATAAGCGTGCGAGTATATTGTTCTGTCTTTCTCCAAGAACGAAGTAATTTGGTCTTTTCATTGGTTTTCCACGGCATTTCACTCTTTTTTTTAAAAAAATCTTTTTATGTCTTACCAGGCCACTTTTGAACCTCCGAAGGCAATCCGTGGAGGCATTCCATTATGCTTTCCTCAGGTATGTGATTCTCAGCCGTTGCCGCTTGAAATTTGTTAGATCGTTGTCATAGTGAAATGAAAATGTTTGTTTTCTACAGTTCTCAAATTTCGGACCGCTGCAGTCACATGGATTTGCTAGGAATAGAATCTGGAGCATTGATTCTGACCCTCCTCCATTTCCATCAAGCACCTCTCCCAAGTCTTTTGTTGATTTGATTCTCAAGCCCACAGCTGAAGACTTGAAGATCTGGCCTCACAGGTGCTGATGTGTGGTTTTCTTTAATTATCTTATTATGTTTGCAATTTACATTGTACATGAAGACCACTAACATATTTTATGCTCATTGTAAAACATGTGCTGACTTTTCTTATGTTTTCAGCTTTGTATTCCGCTTGAGAGTCAGTTTGTCGCCTGCCGGCAATTTGATGTTGACATCCCGCATCAGAAACACCAACACAGATGGAAAACCATTCAACTTTACGTTTGCATATCATACTTACTTCTCAGTTTCAGATATCAGGTGAATTTTAAAGTTGGTTCATCAATTCGCTCTCTTCTCTTTAGTTACTCTTGGCTATCATCTTCTAACTAATAAGTTAGTGTTACAATCACTTAACTTATAATTGTACAAATTTTTGGTTCTACTTATTTCAGTATTTGAGTTTTCTTTAGGCAAGTCAAAAGCTCTGATAGTTGTTATAAATCTTAGTCTTAGTGTCAACATGGCACTCCGTATGATTCAAGCCTTACTTTAAGGAGTGAAAATTTGTGTAAATTGTTCTTCACAAGTCAATTTTTCGAGTTTGTAATGCTAGTGCATTAGATATTTTGCTTTAATATAATCCGGTTATGAGTGTTATAAAGTGCTTGAGAATCTTTATATCTTTAAAGATAATTATTGTCTTTATAAGGACAAGTTAATTGCAGAACTTTTTGTTCCCATCTATGTACTTTATTTGCTTGTCGCTGTCATCAATTTCTTTTCAAATGTTTTGATGGAAGGGAAGCAATTCATAGGCTTTGTTTGGCAGAGCTTTGCTTATAAGCAAAGCTAGCTTATTTTGAAAGTCATCAATTTCTTTTCAAATGTTTTTGATGGAAGGGAAGCAATTCATAGGCTCTGTTTGACAGAGTTTTGCTTATAAGCAAAACTGACTTATTTTGAAAGCTGGGGGACAACTTCTGCTTTTCCCCCAAAATAGCTTCTGCTTTCAAAATAAGTTGCTTTGTAGCACTTTACCAAACACTAAAAAATGCTTTGCTTATGAGAAAAACAGCTTATAAGTTTTGCCAAACAGAGCCATAATATATTTCAGTGTATGCAAAATTGAAACGGAATATTTATTTATTAGGCTTGAAGGTTTAGATAAATATATTGATGCAACATATTCCTGAGGAACTCCTTTCTGTGATTGGGCGGGTTTATTATGTGTAAGTATTGTTTTTCCTCCATTAAACCTTCCACCCTTTCTAGGGTTGGTAAATTTGTCTGTGAAAATTACAAAAGTAATGCTGAATGTAAGGGTGATTTATTTAGTCTCTACAGAGTTTGTAGTATGAGTAGATGTTTCAAGATGGTATTGACTGCTGCAGATCATATGATTTTTCATATATTTTGGAGTTGCTCGATGCTCATCGTTTATACATCTAGATGAGCAGATGACTCCTACTCATATGTAAACTTGAGCCATCAGCCATGGCAATATGACCATTTTTCTCTCGCTACAGTGAAGTTCGCGTTGAAGGACTGAAGACTTTGGATTACCTGGATAACTTGCAGAATAGAACGCGATTTACTGAACAAAGGGATGCTATTACATTTGAATCTGAAGTAAGTTTCATGTGTTTTTGCATCTGTTCTGAGTATATAGCATGGCAATTGCTTAAATTTTTCATTCATTGATTAGGTGGACAGAATTTATCTTGGCACACCTAAGAAAGTTGCTATTCTGGATAATGAAAAGAATAGAACATTTGTCATTTGCAAAGATGGGCTCCCTGATGCCGGTAAGAATGAAAAATTATGTTTTTCTTTTTTACTTCCATGTGGCAATCATTAGCTAAAACTACTGGAATGTCCTAATGTCTGACAAGTGAGGACAGGATTTAGTATCTGTTTCTTCTTTTTTTGGGAAAATGTATTGACTTCTGAGGGAATTTCCCGTGTGAGGTTGTGTTGGAGGAGAAGAAGCATGTTGGATAGAATTTTCTTAGAACATGATATAAGCGTTAACAATCCAATTGAGTTTTAGCACTATGGAGAAGTTTTTCATATCGTTTCTGTAAGAGTGTTCCCTTTGTAGAAGCAGTCCAAATCGATGCTGCACATCCGCAAATAAGTTTTGATGTGAAAAGACAGCTATAGTCTGATTTCTGAATAGGCTGCATAAGCGTGCCAGATTTGTGGGTTAGAAAGCAATTACCAACTGTAATTTTGTTTAACTATTCTTGTTCAGTGGTGTGGAACCCTTGGGAGAAGGTAATAGCTGATTTGGGTGTTGGAGATTACAAGCACATGGTGTGCGGGGAGGCAGCTGCTGTTGAGAAGCCTATCACTCTGAAACCTGGTGAAGAGTGGATAGGAAGGCTAGAAATTTCTGCTCTACCTTGAATGTGGCTGTGCTAATTTATATGATAAACAGGTTATTATAAACGTATCAATACGTGTCTTAATTGTGTTAGTCGTGCAAATTTACACTTTGAGGTGATTTGAGGAATCTAGGTTTACTGATGTTATTTCACTGTATCAACACTTCTCTCGTTTGAGATAGTTTAATCACGTACATCGGAGACCAACAAAAGCGCCTTAATATGACCTGTAAGCTTAGAGAACCACTAATGCAACAAATCAAACAGAGAAGGAACACTAATAAATGCTCGGGAATGAAACTAAAGAAAGACATTTATATTTATATGTAAATGACACAATAACTATAGAAACATGATGGGTTAGATGTGATTCATTTTGCTGACTTCAAATAGTGTGGGATGAAGGTTTAGTTGTATATTCTAGTAAGATATCAGTCATATCACACAAAGTCTCATGTAGCCTATTCTGGTTTGTCTATGACCATTCTATATGCTTGATTGATATTCTGATAGGGTGATGATGGTTTAGCATTTTTCCAAGTCAGCCTTTTAAAATAATGTAGTACTTAAAATTGGTTGCATTGTGCATTAATCATTTGCACATGGTAGCTATTTTGCTTCTTTTGTTATCTTTCTGAACTTTTGATTACAGTAAGATTTATCTGGGAAAAAAAACTGAACAAGAACCATGATCATATTAGAAAGAATAGAGGGCATGTTGCATAAGTTCTTTTTGAGCAGGATAATCCCTTTGTCCCAGCTCAATTAGCACACTTACTATTTGGCACTATTATCTATCAAACTTTGATCGCATATTTGAATAGATATCTAAGCAATAATATTATTGTATGTGATATCGTTGAATTCGGCATAACAAGTAGTTTCTCAAAAGTAACTTTTTGTTTGCCGTTATTATATGTAGTTGAACATATTAACGGTTAAGCACGTTTCTGAAAAAGATGATGTGAAATTTGACCTTCTCTGAGAAAGATTGTGTAATTTGACCTGGGACGGAGGGAGAATGACTTTTGTCCTACCTAGACATACTGTTTCTGTCGGGTCAACGGTTATTGTCCTAGAATTCAGAATCTGTCTTGTCCAGGAAAGAAGAATCAGTGACTATTATCTCTGCTACTACGTATGACTATAATGATGGATTGCTGGACTGTTGCAGGTGCTCGATTGCAGTATACCGTTGGAGTGCAATGGCGACCTCTGTCCAAGACTTATCTATTGTGTTATCCTTGGAATCTTTTCATACAATCTTTTGTTTTCTCTGCTGTGGCCGAATTTCGGGAGTAGTTAAAGTCTAAGAATAATACTACCTCCGTGCCAGTAAAATTGATACAATTTGATTTTTGGAGTCAAATTGACCCAACTTCAATAATTTTATTATATTATTATATATACAAGATTATTTTTATGTAGTATATAGTTGAATTCGTTACAATATATATTTTTAAATTATTATTTTTTCATATATTTTTCACATACATAAATAAAGATAATAATAGTAAAACACTGATGTAGTTAACTCGCAAAGTCAATATATATCATTTTTGCTGGGATGGAGGGTGTATGTTCTTGGTAATGGATTATGCCAAGATTCTGTATGTTGCCTATTCATAAATTTCACATTGTATAGTAGTACTATTATCATATGAGGCATTGCTAAATTTTTCTTATAGTAAAGTGTTAAAATGACGCTAAATTTATGTTGAAAGTGTTAATATAACCATGCAAATTGAGAAAGTGCAAAAATAACTCTAACTTTATCATTTATGTGCCAAACTAACACTGAGCGCCGTTGACTTCAATTGTCAACAGAAAGTCTGGTAGGAATTTAATAAAATTATGATTTTACCCTTAAATTAAAAAAAACAAAAAGACAATTGTACTCTTCTTCTTCCCAATTCTTTTCTTCTTCCTATTTTCCCTTTTCTTTCTTTATTATTCATCTTGCAGCTTCCCTTTTCTTTTCTTCATTATCGCCCACCATTTGAGTGACACTAATTAGCCAAAGCACTAACGATGGTGAGATGATCTGAAAGCTTCGTTTTGTGGATGCCAACCTGGAACAATACTTTGATGTCCTTGCCCTTTAATCTTGAACAACATAGGCCAATATAAAATCGCTCGACTCGTGCGACAGAAACACCTTTGATTGCTTCGACGGCGATGGGCTGAGCCACTCCGGCCTAAGGCGAGGAAAGCTAGACCAGTACAACATCGCCCAACCCGTGCGACAGAAACACCTCCGATTGCTCCGGTGGCGACGAGAAGGGCACTCTGGCCTAAGGCGGTGACAGGCTCCGCGGGCCCTGAAAGCCTTGCATCAGCTGCTCTAGCAGTATCCCTCTTTCGCTCCCGCTTGAAATTATTGTTTTGGGGTTTTTCGTGCAATGACTTGTGGCGCGTGTTGCAGAATCGGACGACGGACGGTGGCACATGATTTTCGTTGTAGAGGAAGTGTCGCCATTAAATAGCTGAACGCAAGACACGAGTGGTGAAAGCTATGGTGAGAGATTTGATTTTGCTGGGTGGTGGCTGGAGAGGGAGGCGTTGGTTGGCGACGGTGGCGGGAGGCGGTGGCTTAGTGGTTTCACGGTAGTGGTTCAATGGTGGCTGGGGTAAAGGGATTGAAGAAGAAGAAAGGGGCAAAGTGGGGAATAAATATTCAACTTAAGGGTAAGGGGTACTTTTGTCCTTTCATATTTGGTCAACGACCCAATTGGCTGGTCAATGATCCAATTGGCTGGTCAATGCCAGAATGTGGCCTGAATGTCATATCGGCACAATTCATCATAAAGTTAGGGTTAGTTTATCACTTTCTAATTTTATAGGGTTATATTGACACTTTTACTCTAAAGGTAGGGTTAGAAAAATATTTTACCCTTATTCTTAACATGTACTTTCTAAATATCAAATTTTACATGTCATCAATGTACGTAACAAAATTTATCAGTGATCAAACATAAATTTTACAAGTCATTAATCTACACGTAACAAAATTAATTAATGGCCAAACACGCCATGAAAAACTGACTGAAAAGCGTACCAAACAAAGCTGAACGGGGGAGTATTATCTTAGGCAACGATTTCGGCAACGGTACATTGCGGGAAAAAAGGTTGCTTGAGAAAACAGAGTGGCTTATACTAAATTACACCCATTAACAGTACAGTTACAAGAGTTGGCTAAACTATGCTCCTTACTCAATACCACTCTAGGCACCTTCTGAAACCAAATCCGTTAAAATTGCATCCCTGGCAACCTTAGTTCTTCAATCAGTGGCTTTTCCTCCACCGGTGCTGCCTGATTCAAACTAGTAAGCAAATGAACTAGAACCGGAGAATTGGACCAGACCCCTGCCATACAAGCTCGAGTTTCCGCTACTAGAGCTGATGCACAAACAAAATAGATAT
>JAULKM010000001.1:18779677-18797803 GCA_032355605.1 Rubia tinctorum
AAATTTATAACTACTACACGTTGCATAATAAAACTTTAATATTGCAACAAAGACCTTTTACATTTTATTATTATAATCAAACTCCATCTTTACATAAGTTTATGGAAATACCTTCTTTCCCGAAACTTTGCCTATTATTATTAGTAATTAGTAATAATAATAATAAAAAAGTTTCGGAGGAAGGAAAGAGTAACTAATTGGGAAAAAGTGCAATCATTATTAGGATAGAAAAAAAAAACCGAAGATTCAGTTCTTGTGTGTTGCAGTCCGAGGCTTGTACTGTACCAGCCCCTAATTCCCCATCCGAAAACCCTTTGGAAATTCAAGCATTTGATCACAACCTCATTGTCAAAGATCCGTCGCAATCATGTCACAACCGACGCCCACACCGTTGGCGGCGGCAGCGCCGGCGGCTGGAACTCCGGCGAGTGGGAGCGGACGGGAGCGGCTCCCGGTGGAGGTCTGCAAGGGCATCAATGGCCTCGACAAAATCGTTCTCCGGGAAGTCCGCGGCAGTTCCGTCGAGGTAACGCTACTGAAATATTGCATTTTCTTTTTAGGGAATATTTCCTTTGTTTATATTACTACTTGCCCAGCCAGTGATAGCATTAGATTTGATTGTGAGATCCCGTTTAAAATAAAGTTGTCCGTAAGGGCTTTCTTGTTTGGAGATATCTTTATGTGATACAACCATTGCAAAGACTGATTCCTTATTGGAGACAAGAAAGGAGAAACATTGTGTGAAGGAAAACGAATGTAGTTGGAAAATCGCTGTTTGCAAAATGGATCATTTTTCTGCTTGAGGAGTCCTGTTTCCATGTCTCTTTTATTCATGCTTTAGATTGAAATTCAAAAGCCGAAAACAAAATTTAAAGCTTTAATTGCGGCAAAATGATAAAAATTTGAGGCTATATGTACTGCTAAGGAAATATGAATGAATGCTCTGTGAATCATGCTTGTATTTTTCCCAGCGGAGACCTAGAGACGTAATTTGATTGACATGAAAAATTATTGCTACCAATGAGGGGTTAGCAGACAATTCAAGCATCCTAAACCCACACTTTGATGCTGTCGTGTTGGGAAAAGACTTGCTAGATGCTACTCTTCATGTATAATTTGGGATCTAAACTAGTAAGGTGGATTACACTGTTTCACATCCTAACAAACATGTGATCCTTATCTATGAGTTTATTGTCATTCTATTATTTTTATTGTTATTGCTATTTTCTTCTTATTTGTGAATTTGACTCTTATATCAGCAGTTTAGGTGATATTACTCTAGGAGTAGCCACCTTAATGTCAACCTTTGTCTTAACAGGTGTATCTGTATGGAGGTCATGTGACATCTTGGAAAAATGATTATGGAGAGGAGTTGCTTTTTCTCAGCAGCAAGGTGGCTTCTTATATTACTGGGCTTTTTCGCTTAACCCATTTTCATGCATCTCCCTATTTTTTGTGATATAATTTGACTTGGATCTATCTTGGACAAACTTCAGCATTTTCACGCATGTTTGGATCAGGTTGTTTTGTCCTTAGTTTTTGAGGTGCTTTTGACAGCTGAGGCTATTACGTGATAAATAGTGATAAGTTTTTGTATTAGGGTATCCTAATAGTGAACCAATTCTTTATCAACCAAAGTCATGATATCTTAAGCCTGTTTATACTGTATTCTTCATGTCCAGAATGCCTTATCTCCAAATTCCAGTGTGAATTTTGAGCTTTGACATAACATAATTTAACTCTTTGATAATCTCGTTCTTCCATCTGTCACCTTGCTACTGTTTAAGTTCTATATTATTTCCTAATATCATTGAAGAGAATTGCGTACTTGCAATTATTATTCCATCCTACTGTTTGTTGTTCTCTTGATACAAGTTTAAGCATGTGAGTATATACTTTTGTCCCTTTTTTTGATGAAAGCTTAGTGAGTGAAAGTCCAAAAACTTGTAGTTTTTAAGTTTGACTTGATATATATGCATGTGTTACACACGCATATATATCCAATCAAACTTAAAAACTACAAGTTGTTGGACTTTCACTCCCAGCCCTCTACCCATCTCCTTTGGGCCATTAGTACAGCCCAATTTAACAATTTCTGATGAAAGCAAAATGACCCATCTTTGTAAATATACACCATACCTACTTAATTTCTATTCAAAACATTCCTACTTCACCCCTATGTTTCCTGTATTCTTCTCCTCCAGTATCTCCAGCATATCCTTGTTCAATTTCATTTTTACTTGTGTTTGATCCCTCCAACAATACTCTGAGTCAATCTGAAAAGCTAAAGTTCCCTCTATGGACTTTTGTTTCTAAATTTTTTTAGTATATTCTTTTGTCTTACTCCAAGAACGAAGTAATTTGATCTGTTCATTTGTTTTCCATGGCATTTCACTTTTTTTTTTCTTTCTATATCTTACCAGGCCATTTTCAAACCTCCGAAGGCAATCCGTGGAGGCATTCCTATATGCTTTCCTCAGGTATGTGATTCTCAATCTTTGCCACTTGAAACTTGTTAGATCGTTGTCACAGTGAAATGAAAATGTTTGTTTTCTACAGTTCTCAAATCATGGATCTCTGGAGGCACATGGATTTGCTCGGAATAGAATCTGGAGCATTGATTCTGACCCCCCTCCATTTCCATCAAGCACCTCTCCCAAGGCTTTTGTTGATTTGATTCTCAAGCCCACTGAAGAAGACATGAAGATCTGGCCTCACAGGTGCTGATGTGATTTACTTTAATTATCTGATTATGTTTAAAATTTACATTCTAGATGAAGCTCACTAATATTTTATGCTCATTGCGGAATTTGTGCCGTTTTTCTTACATTTTCAGCTTTGAATTCCGCTTGAGAATCAGTTTGTCGGCTGCTGGCGATTTGATGTTGACATCCCGCATCAGAAACACCAACTCGGATGGAAAACCATTCACATTTACGTTTGCATATCATACTTACTTCTCAGTTTCAGATATCAGGTGAATATAAAGTTGGTTCATCGATCTGTTCTCTTCTCTTTAGTTACTCTTGGCTATCATCTTCTAACTCACAAGTTAGTGTTACAATCACTTAACTTATAATTGTACAAATTCTTGGCTCTACTTATTCCGAATTAATTAGGAGCTGTCAAACTCAGTATTTGAGTTTTCGATAGGCAAGTCAAAAGCCCTGATAGTTGTTATGAGTCTGTCAATGTGGCACTCCATATGATTCAAGCCTTAACTTTTAGGAGTGAAAATTCGTGTAAATTGTTCTTCACAAGTCAATTTTCTGAGTGTGTATTGCTAGTGCATTAGATATTTGCTTTGAGATAGTCCGGTTATGAGTGTTATAAAGTGCTTGAGAATCTTAATTTCGCTGAGGAAATTAATTTGCCTTTATTATTCATGTACACATGCACAATGGGATCTAGTTCAGGACGACTGGACAAGTAAGTTGCTGAATTTTTGTTCCAGTCAATGTACTTTTTTTGCTTGTCGCTGTCATCAATTTCTCTTCAAATGTTTTGATGGAAGGGAAGCCATTCATAATGTATTTCAGCATATGCAAAACTTAAACAAAAGTTTATTTACTAGGCTGAAGTTTAGACGAGTTCCAGTGGATTTGGTACAGCTATATATTTTTCGTAAAAATATTGATGCAACATAATCTTGAGGAACTCCTTTCTTGTGATTGGGTTGGTATATTATGTGTGTATTCTTTTTCCTTCATTGAACCGTCACCCTTTCTGGGGTTGGTAATTTTTTATTTGTAAAAATTACAAAAGTAATGCTGAATTTAAAGCTGAAGGTTGGTTTTAGTCTCTACAGAGTTTGTAGTACGAGTCTAGATGAGCAGATAACTCCTATGCATATGTGACCTTGAGTCATCAGCCATGGCAATATGACCATATTTCTCTTGCTACAGTGAAGTTCGTGTTGAGGGACTGGAGACTTTGGATTACCTGGATAACTTGCAGAATAAGGAGCGATTTACTGAACAAGGGGATGCTATTACATTTGAATCTGAAGTACGTTTCATGTGTTTATGCATCTGATCTGTGTATATGGCATGGCAAATGCTTAAATTTTTCATTCGTTGATTAGGTGGACAAAATTTATCTTGGCACACCTACGAAAATTGCTATTCTGGATCATGAAAAGAAGAGAACATTTGTCCTTCGTAAAGATGGACTTCCTGATGCTGGTAAGAATGAAAATTTCTGTTTTTTTACTTCCATGTGGCAATTATTTGCTAAAGCTACTGGATTGTCCTCTAATGCCTGACAAATGGGGATAGGATTTAGTATCTGTTTCTTCTTCTTTTGGGAAAATGTATTGACTTCTGAGGAAATTTCTTGTGTGAGGTTTTGTGTTGGAGGGGAAGAAGTATATTGGATTGAATTTTTTGAACATAGGATATAAGCGTATGTTGTAAAAAGCTAGACAACAAAGATTTAGGTAATTAAGAAGTGGAAGAGAATCAGAAGGACCCTAGGTAATCTCTTTTGGCTTTTGTATCTGTCATGTCAGTATCATGACTTGTTAGGGGCCAATGAAAAAAATTGAGAAAATGACAGTTTAGGTGAAATTACAGGTGTTCCGTTCCTCGTTTTGCACCATGTTCCTAAAAAGTTCTCAGATTATTACGAAATGTTCTCAACACGTTCCTTTATCGAACATAACACCTTTTAATTAAGGTAATGGACGTGTCAACAGTTTTGGATTTAAAAAATTATAATTTAAAAACTTTTGAGGTTAGATTTTTTTTAATTTTCTCTTTTTCCAGTTTTTTCTCCACAGCCTCCTTACCATGTTCCGAACACCACCAATCCAACCATACTCATTGTTTCTTCTATCGTCCTTACTTTCCACGTTCCCTGTTTCCCAATAGCAACACTATCAGAAAGGTCGACTCAATGTTGACTCACTTGAGTGGTCCAACTAATAGTATCTGAGAATAAATTGAGAACATTTTGTAATAACGTGGGAACATTTTGGGAACAATTTGCAAAAAGAGGAACAAAACTTGTAATTTTGCCTAAAAGTGGGGACTAAATCTGTCATTTTCTCGAAAAAAATTAAATTCCATATCTTTTTCTTTGTTGAAACCTTGGCCACCTGATATGCTATGTGATGCTACTGGAAAGATATATGTGAAATTCTGTACTCAAGATCTCGTTGAGCCTTGAAAACGAATATCAACATCCTGTATAAGCTATTTATGGCATGGCCCATTCCCCTACTAGCATCCCTTATCTTGGAAAAGCTCCTTTTCGTGCTTTAGGGATGAACATATCTTGATGTTGTGATACATTAGAACATTTCACCCACATTAATCTATACCAAAAGTGGGCAGAAGCATAAAAGGTCACTGACAGAATACGTATTATGACCTTTTAAACAAAATTTGATAGCTAGATCACGGTTCTGGACCTCACTAAGCCCAAGATATTAACCTATGGAACTTACTGCATAAGAGACCATATAGGGCTTCCATGCCCATTAGGCATTAGCTCAATAAACTTCCTTGCGGATCAGTAATAAAATCATCTGTAGGTAGTGCTCATATGAACTTAGCCCAGTAATTGTTCAGCGTACCCTTTCCCTTCCACCTACTTTGGGTAGTTCTTGGCTGAAGTATTAGCATGTATTATGTCTGTCATTGCCTGAACAAAGACGCTCCAGGGTGCATTTTGATACTTGCTCGTTATAAATCTTGGCTGAAATATTAGCATGCTCTGTCATTGCCTGAACAAAGATGCTCCAAGGTGCTTTTTGACATTATGACAGACAAAACCTTTGGACGGAGTAAATAGAAGGTGACAAGCCAACACTACTGAACATGAAATTACTAACCTTTATCTTGGGACGGTGTCTTAACTTTGAACAGTTGTTTCTTCAGAAAGAGCATGGTTTTCAGTAGCCACTGAGTATACCATTGACAGATTCCAGAACAGACTAACTGGCTTTAGAAATAGGGGTTCTGGTGGGGCATCAAGATGTGTGTATATTCGATACCCCATGCCGATTCCTTGACCCTGAACATGAAATTTCTTGCTCACTATATAGACTGCCAATACCTTTTGACAGAGAGTAAATAGAAAGTGACAAACCAATACTACTGAACAGTTAATTACTCACCTTATCTTCGGATGGTTTCCTAAACTCAGACAGTTTTCCTTTAGAAAGACCATGATTTTGGGTGGGTATGTCGGAACTGTCTGATTAGCTGTACTGGGGTTTAGGCTGGAGTTGGACTTGAGTATGGCTGGGTTCTTGATACCGGATGCTGATTCTAGCACAATTTATGTTTTTTGCCTCATTCATCCTCCTTCATGAGACCAAGTTACCAACTAAACAATTTGTGGAGTTCTTTTTCGTTTGTAATTGCTATAATATAATTGTGCAATTTGTTTCAGCTGGCAAATATTTAGAAATGGAAGGTCATTGCCAATATAACTAACATTAAAAATGATATTGCCCTTTATAGGTGCAATCAGTCTTTGAAGTGGCATTTTTACTTTTTGACCCTTCTTTTTTAGTGGTCATTCTATTGCCTCCAAAGTTTTAGTTAGCACTCTATTTGTGCTGGTTTGACAAGAACACTTGCCTCTTTGAGAGCAAATATTTTTGGATTGATTTTTCGGACACTACAAGCACTTTATGGAAGTGAATAAAAAGTTAATGTGTTCTTAGCTCTTTTTTACTCGAAAAAACCAAAAAGGAAAAGATTCCTCCATCTTCTAGAGCTTTCAGCCTAATCCAAATACCACCATTACCTCCACTACACACCCCTAACTTCCAGGAACGACCCCTCACCACATTTGCTCCAATGCCAGTACCTCAGTGACCCAAAGGTCTTATTTAGAAAGAAAGATAACTTAGCTCTTAGAGTTGCGTAAAAATACCCAATATACATTTGAAAAACTATGTTATCATCTACCCAATATGCAGTGGAAAAACTTTGTTATCACCATCAAGTCTCACTTCGGCTGTGTATAGTCGTTCTTAATCATTTTCCTTCATTTCTCTCTAATTATGTTGTGTTTTTATACTTGTTGATCTCTTCTAAACATTAACTTTCATTATTTTGTGACTGTGGGGATTGGTGCTTGAATAAAATGGTGGGCTGCGGAGGTGGGGAAGGTAAGGTAGACAGTTTAATTGGGAAAGATGCAGGAGGCAATGGTTGCAGGGAGAGGGAAAGCAGGAATGAAGTTGGATAGGATCTGGAAATCAATTTTTTTTGTTATTCTTAAAGAGTTCCTGAAGAAAATAATCCAATTGAGTTTTACTACTATGGAGACAGGTTTTTCATATCGTTTCTGTTAGAGGGTTCCCATTATAGAAGCAGTCCAAATAGATGCTACACACCAGCAAATAAGTTTTGATGTGAAGACAAAGCTAGAGGCTGATTTCTAAATAGGACACATAAACTTGCCAGGTTTGTGGGTTAGAAAGCAATTACCGATTGTAATTTTGTTTAACCATTCTTGTTCAGTGGTGTGGAACCCTTGGGAGAAGAGAGCAAAGGCAATAGCTGATTTGGGTGATGAAGATTACAAGCACATGTTATGTGTGGAGGCTGCTGCTGTTGAAAAGCCTATCACTCTGAAACCTGGTGAAGAGTGGAGAGGAAGGCAAGAAATTTCTGCTGTACCTTCGAGTTATTGCAGCGGACAGCTTGATCCTCGACGAGTTCTTCTAGGCAGCTAGAATGTTGGCTGCACTAATTTATATGATGTACAGGTAATTATCAACATTTCAATACGTTTCTTTATTGTGTTGGTCGATGTAAATTTACACTTTAAGATGATTTGAGGAATTTAGGTTTACTAATGTTATTTCACTGCATCAATATTTCCCTCGTTTAAGATTGTCTAATCATGTGTTACAGGAGACCAAAAAGCCTTTATGACGTAAGTTTAGAGAACCACTAATATAACAAATCAAACAGAGAAGTATTAACTAATAAATGCTTGGGAATGAAACTGAAGATAGACATGTAATAATTATATCTGATTGACACAATAATTATGGAAACATGATGGGTTCGATGTGATCCATTTTGCTAACTTCAAGTAGTATGGGATGAAGGCTTAGTGATATATTCTGGTAAGATATCACATAAAATCTCATGTAGTAGCTTATTCTGGTTTGTCTGTAACTATTCTATATGCTGATTGATCTTCTGATTGGGTGATGGTTTAGCATTGTTCCAAGTCGGCCTTTTAATCATTTGCACATGGTAGCTATGGTGCTCTTCTATTATCTTTCTGAACTTTTGATTACAGTTGTTTTTAAAGTTTCAAAATGTGAAATAAGTTTTATCCGGAAATAAAACTGAACAAGAAACATGATCATATTCATATTAGAAACAATAGAGGGCATGCATAAGTTCTTTTTGAACAGGATATGGCTTTTGTCCTGCCTAGACACCTACAACTCAGAATCTGTCTTGTCCATGAAAGAAGAATCAATGACTATGAAGACTATAATCTGCTACTACGTATGCGTAATTTTTTTTGTATTTACTGAAAATGGCCAATGATGGATTGCTGGACTGTTGCAGGTGCTCGATTGCAGTATACTGTTGGAGTGCAATGGCAACCTCTGTTCAAGACTTATCTATTGTGTTATCCTTGGAATCTTTTCGTTCAATCTTTTGTTTTCTCGGGTGGGGGGCGAATTTCTGGAGTAGTTAAAGTCTCAAAATAATATGTTCTTGGTAATGGATGATGCCGAGATTCTGGCTGTTGCCTGTTTTGTATGGCAAAGTATTATCTTAGGCAGCCATTCTGGTACTGGTATTTGCAGCAAAAAGGTAGAGATGTTTTGCTTGTCCTGAACTTGAGCCTATATGAAGCTCAACTTGAAATTGGATTCTGTTGGGCTAGGGTTTTTAGCAATGAAAGTCAATACTCCTATTTATTCTCACCATCTTTTTTAATGTAGAAAGCCGATGCCAAGTTTTAAAGTAAAGGTTTGCATTTTAAAGAACCATGCGTGTGGGTATCGATTTCTTTGGCAAACTCACATTTTTTTAGAATGTTTTCTTTTTCTTTACTTCTCCGGTTTTTTTATATGATAAACTATTCTGTTCTTTGGTCCCCTGGTATATTGAAATATACTTGGATCTGATGCTACTCCTTAATTACTCATTTTATTTTATGTTCTTTGTGTTAAAGATGACAATGGGGCGGGGTGGGAGTAAATTATAGTACATCTTTATCCATGCTCATTTAAATTTTTTTATACTCATACCTGCCCCCATCACCCAAGCAGGTACAATAATAAAATTTATCCCTGTACCATCGCTCACTTGGAATCCGTTGTACTCACTACTCACTTCAAATCTATTGTACTCACTCCACGTACATCTCTAAAAACACCTAAAATTAGCCATTTATAATGATTTTAATATTAAAACTTTTAAAAATATTTACAAAAAATATTATAGTAGGTAAGATGTGTACATTATACATAAATAATAATTAACAATAAATTAAATTAGTGAGTTTAGTGGAGCGGGGCATGGATTAGACGGATGCGAACTAATATCCACGCTCGACCCACTAATTTAATTTTCTCTAGTTCTTTCTGGTTTTTTTATTTTTGTTTCTAGCAGAGCCAAAATTCCAGCTTGATTCTTCAGACTGAAACTTTCTAATCTCACCGTGTTTGGCTCCCTTATCCAGACCTCTGACATTCCAAGCTATTATACTACTTCCCATATGGACGCTTATCTCTCCATAGCACACTAGTGCCACTACTCTCTCCAGTTTACTTATCACCGATCAACACAATTTTCTTGTTTGCCTCTGCAGGTTTTTCTATCAGTTCTACCCTTTTTCCTCATTCAATGTTACTGATTCACTGTTATTCCTATTCATTTCAGTATCTCTGTTAAGAGAAATATGAACCTGCACAATATTTCCCCCCTGCTTCACCAGCTTAGTCTTTCTCCTACATTCCTCCACATGGTGACCATAAATGTTGCATTCCTTACAAACGACGTGCTTCCACTCAAATTATACTCTCTTGCATAATTAATTTTCTCTGATACGGTACTTTATCAGGAATTGAATCACCTATCTTTACTTCAATCTGTATTTTAGAATATGCAAAGTCTTTCTTGTCATGACATTGGTTTTCCAACCGAACTCACGGTCTTATAGTTTTGGGCTTCTAGTAAACTAAAGGTAAGTTAGGCAACTTAATCCACACAAGGACTATTGTAGGTTCATTAAGATCCAAATCCCATTCCCATTTTTTCACAATTAGAGGCTTTTCGTTGGAAAGAAACACTCTTATCTAAATTTCATCACAACACTGCATAGATATCAGTTTCAACATAAAAAATTCTCTATTAAATTGTCATTGCCTTTTAGACCTTCTTTCCCTAGATTCTGAGCAGGAAACCTTCCATAACCTTAAAAGGGGGATTACACCCCATTGTTTTGCTCACCACGCAAGTGCTCCATTATTTAAATCCTTTCTTAACATCCTCATCTGTGATTTTAGCTAGTTCCATCCTTTCAATATTGATAGTGTCATATTATTTCACCTCACTGAGAAAAAGTGAACTCCACGATTGAGCTTCTTCAACCTCGGTTCTTTCTCCTCAGGTTAGCCTCTTTCTCCTCAAATTCGCTTCCACTGAGTTTTATTCTTGCTCAATCTTGTTATCAGTTGGCATTTTCTGCTTTTCCAGTTGATCTATGTTTACCCTAAAATCTGCTACCTCATTCATTGACTCATCCTTATTTGATTTCCCCATCTCTTCATTAGAACTTCCTATCACTTCCCAATTGCAATATTGAATTTTTTGACCTCATTCTTTGACCCCATAGCTTTCTTTCCATTTTTATAATTTTCTTCTCTCACCAGTTGCAAAGTAACTTCCTCCTCCAGTGTTTATCTCCCGATTTGCCCATGGTGGCGCTCCGACTAGTCACCGATTGCAACTTAGATGAGATTTGGAAGTACACATACTATCGCACCTTATCGCCCGCACTCATGAGAGTGAAACACCTATTGTTGGATTTCCTACTACTACTTGGTACTTCTAGATTAATATAAGTCATCCATAATAGTGAGATTCCTCCTATTGAACCATGTGATGGGACATGCCATTCGTGCAAAACCTAGTTGTCTGTTTACATAACCTAGTTATTTGTTGCCATGCTGCCATTGCTTTTGAAGTTGATTTTTTTTCTGACAAAAATAGGATCTGGGGTTGGTGTGTTCTCAACACTGGATGACAGATTTTTCTTTCACCTGCTTTTGAATCTTTTTTTTTCATTGGCAACACCTCCATTTTTTTACTCCGTTGCATGATTTCCTTGTTCTTGTTTTTCCTTGATCTCAGTCACTCCTTATCCATCTGCTTGCAAGATTCATTCATCTTCTAGCCAGGATTGCACTACTTTTGTCCCCATGATTGTTGCCCAGCTTTGACCCTCTCCTTCTTGCTCTGTTGCCGCGTTGGTCTGTGACGTATGTGCTTTCACTTCTAGCTTGCATTTTTGCCCCTATCATCGATTGCCTCTAGATTTGGGTTGTTCATTTTTTTCCTTCATCTGCTTCTTTCCCTTGACTTTATGTTCATGAATTTTATTTCTTGGTTTTAGATACTAACTTATAAACCATGCATGTTTGTTGCTTCTGGATGTTCCCCCATCCGGCTGTGTTCCTCTTTGTTTTCATAAGATTGATCCTACTCACAGGTTTCATCTATTTTTATTACTTGTCTATCTTTATCTAATTCTACCTTGTTAGGGGTTGCTATAATTGTTGGATTGAAACAGTTACATTGCCATATATGTTATGCAAAATTTTTGGCAATTTTAGACCCTCCCATGGTTTCCACCCCTCAGTATTCACCTATTCTGCTCTATTTTCTACTTCTTTGCATACTTCCTATTTATCCTCTTAGTTTAGGTCAATTGCACTAGCATACAATTAGTTGTTATCAAAATTTACTCATGCAGTAGCAGTTTCTAGGATGGGGTTTACTTGAGCGTAGTTGATCACTAAAACTTGCCCCACTGTTGGCATGTCGACCAATTCAATCTTTGTTCCCAATTGAAGTTTCCTTTCTTGTGTAATTTCAAGGTCCCCGAGGTGTCCTCCTATTGCTGCCTCTATCTGCATGATAGTTTCCAATGGTCTTGGTGAACCTGTTATCTCTGTTATCTTTTCTTCCAGTCTATGTCTAGAATGTATTCCATGCCATGCTCCATGTTAGAGTAAATCAGACTAATGATTAGATTATGAGAAATTTGATGACTAGATTAGAGTTCTTTCCTTATTTTACTTCTATTCTAATCTCTCTCTATATTCAGTATTGCAATACAGAAACATTTGCGACAAATTACTTTATCATGGTACCAGAGCTTCCTATGATCCAAACAAGTAAACCCTAAAATTTCTCCTCTCTTCTTCTTGGTGCAATGCGTGAGATCACACACCGACTAGATGCGGCTGTGCGTGGCCTTAACGCATCGGTCGTGGCAGTCATTTCGGCGGTTGGCGCGGCGGCCTGTAGTCCTGGTCTCCTTCTCAGACGACTGGTTCAGTCTTTGACCGTGGTCGTCCACATTGCACATGGTGTGGACGACTCGGTCGTTATGCTGCAACGTGTTATCAGATGCAAGCCCAGACACATCGATCCAACACTACACCTTTGGCAGAAAATTATTCTATTTCGCAGCAATCGGAGCCATCTTCTAGAGTTTTAGATTGATATATTGATTAGGGAGCTACTAGTCACATGGCATCTTCTGCATCATGCCTAGACAGTGTCACTCCTTATAATGGTAAATCTCGAGTTCTTGTTGGTAATAGTTCTCCTATTATGATATCTCATACTGGTGATTCTAAAGTTTATGAGAATTTGCGATTAGCTGATGTTCTGGTTGTGCCTGATATTACTAAGAATTTATTGTCGATTAGTAAGTTAACCAGAGATATGGATGTACTGATTACATTTGATGATCGAAAATTTATCATTCAAAATAAAGTAACTAGGGCCATCGTGGGCCGGGGCACAGTGAGGGTGTACTTTATGTTTTGGACTTGGGAGAGGCAGCATTTGTTTCAGTTTTACAGTAGAATAAGAGTCGAGCTTCGTACGAGCTATGGCATGCATGCCTAGGCTATGTACCTAGTGCAGTTATTTTTAGTTTGCATAAGTCTGGATGTTTTCAGTTTCATCTTTGTTGCCCAAACCGTATACCTACGCCCCTTGTGTTATGGAAAAAGGTCAACGGTTGGCTTTTGCTAAGAACCATAAAATTGTTGAGCATATTCCTGAATTAGTACATTGTGATTTGTGGGGGCCTTCCTCGGTCTTATTTGGATATGGTTTTGCATACTATGCTTTATTTGTGGATGATTTTTCTAGATTTTTCTGGTTATATCCACTTCGTCACAAGTCAGATTTTGTTGACACCTATATGCAGTTTGAGGCATTTGTCAAAAATTAGTTTTCTGCAAAAATTAAGGTTTTTCAGAGTGATGGTGACACTGAATTTCTTAACACTCATCTCTATTCTCATTTCGCAGCGAACAGAATACATCATCAGGTTTCATATTCATCCACTCGGGAGCAGAATGAGCGTGCAGAACACAAACATTTCCATGTTGCAGAAATGGGCCTTACAATGTTGTTTCATTCCTATCTACCAATATCTCGTTGGGATGATGCGTTTACAATAGTTGTCTACATTATCAACCGTCTACCTACTCTAGTATTACATGGTTCTACACCTTATGGTCTTCTGTATCACCGAGATCCCGTTTATGCCAACTTTCACCCATTTGGCTGTCGGGTGTTTCCATTTGTTTGACCATTTTCCGATCATAAGCTGCCTCCTCGCAGCATTCATTGTATTTTCCTTGGGTACATTTCCCAATATAAGGGATTTCAGTGTCTTGATCCATCGACTGGGAAGATTCATGTTACTCGATATGCTAGGTTTGATGAGACTTATTTTCCCTTTGCTCCGTCTATGGATTTAGAGACGAGTTCTCCTTCTTCTGCGTTGGACATCTCTGCATTTATTGACCTTGAGTCTGAATCGGCGCGCCAGCACCTCAACCGGTTTAATCGACCCCGTAGCCTTGCACCATTGGTTTGGCTTACCCAGATCCAACACTGCCCGCCGCCCCTTTGGCTGGAATTGCCGATCGGAATTCTCCACCGATTAGCCCGATGGTGTCACCTCGGTCGGCCACACTTGTCCTGTCTACAGCAGTTTCCCTATTGGCCGCCCCTGCGCCACCTTCGGGACATCCTCCCAGGATGGTCACTCATTCTGAGACTGGCGCTATTCAACGTCTTGATTACTCGGATATTCATGCTCATGGTTTTCTAGCTGCTCTCCAGGCTCAGAAGGAGCCAACTGATTATCGATTTGGACTTTAGGATCCAGCCTAGGATTCTGCTATGAATGAGGAGATTGCAGCCATTCGTCGTCAGCATACATGAGATCTTGTTCCCCGTTCTCGTCTACATTGTTGGCTCCAAGTGGGTTTATCGACTGATGTTTAGACCAGGTGGTGCAGTTGATCGACATAAGGCACACTTAGTGGCAAATGGCTTTTCTCAGATTCCCGGGTTTGACTTTAACCACACCTTCAGTCCAGTGGTCAAAGCTTCTACAGTTCAGACAGTTCTTTCCATTGCCACCATGCGAGTGTGTACCTTTCATCAGTTGGACGTGAAGAATACCTTTCTCAATGGCGTCCTTGATTCTTCAGTTTATATGGTGCAACCGGTTGGCTACAAGGATCCTGTTCATCCTGACTATGTTTGTCTTATGCGTAAGGCCATTTATGGTCTAAAGAAGGCTCCTCGATCATGGTTTCAACGGTTTAGCACATATATGTCTCAGCTTGATTTTCGCTACAGTTCGGCTTATACTTATTTATTTGTGCTATCTCAGGGTTTTTCGCTGATCTATCTGCTTGTCTACGTTGATGACATTATTTTGACGGGGAATGACTCTGCACTATTCAGCAGTTCATTGACTACACCCATCAGGAGTTCTCCATTAAGGATCTTGGTGTATTACATTACTTTGTTGCCTGGAAGTTACACCTAATGCCTCTGGACTTCTTCTAGGTCAAACAAAGTATACTCGGAATACTCTCTCAAGCTGGTATGTCAGATGCGGCACCTGTCTCTACTCCATTTCTGCCGAATTCCTAGCTTCACAACAGTACGAGTCCTCAGTTCAAGAATCTGAAACTCAATCGGTCTTTGGTTGGAGCTCTCCTGTATCTGACCACCACCCGTCCAAACTTAGCCTCTACAGTTAATTCTATCAGCTAGTATCTTCAGGATCCTCGAGATGATCATTTTGCAGGTGTTACTAGGATTCTACGCTATGTTCGAAGGACTTTGCACTTTGGGCTCATTTTTCGAGCTGCCTCTTCTCCTGAAGTATTGGGGTATTCAGATACTGATTGGGCCAGGTGTTTGGAGACTCGGCGATCTACCTATGGATATGCTGTCTTTTTAGGAGGTAATATTGTTTCTTGGAGTGCGAAGAAGGAGACTACAATTTCTCGCTCTAGCACCGAGTCGGAGTATCAGGCTCTGGCTAATACTTCTTCTGAGGTTGTTTGGATGGCTCATATGGTATATGATCTTCATATTCCTCTGTCTGGTGCGTCTCTTCTGCTTTGTAACAACAACAATGCAATTTTCTTGGCTTGAAATTCAGTGGTTCACAAGCGGGCAAAACACATCGATATTGATCATCACTTTATTTGGGAGTTAGTCTCTTCTGGAAAGCTACGTGTTGCTCATGTTCCTACTTCTCTTCAGATAGCGGGCATCTTCACCAAGGGTCTCTCTCATATTTTGTTTGAGTTCTTTAGATCCAAGCTTTGGGTCTCTGAAAATTCGACGCTTCGCTTGAGGGGGGTGTTAGAATAAATCAGATTACTGATTAGGTTATGATAAGTTTGATGACTAAATTAGAGTCATTTCCTTATTTAACTTTATTGTAATCTCTCTGTATATTAAGTATTGCAATATCGAAACATTTACTGCAAATCACTTTATCATTCCAGATACCCATTGGGTAATACTGGTTTCGTTGATTTTTTTTTTCCTCTTCAGCAGCTGCTGCTTGCATGTCTCTTTGACCTCCCATGGCTGGCGGTTGACCTGCAAATCCCTATTCTAGGTTTGCTGCCATATCCTCCTACATTCTATCTCCCTCTTGAATGAGACTAACAATTGATCATCCATTTCTACAGCACATTCGAAGCCGTCTAGAACGTCGCCTTCATGAAAGTGTTCAAAGAATTCTCTTTGGAGCTCCAAAAAGTCAAATTGGAATGTGGTGTTTCTTTGTGTGGCCGGTGGCCCTGAGCTCTTATGGTCGATGGGAAAAACTCTTGATTTGGATCGTACATCATGTTTATACCTCTAGATGCATTGTGCTCAAAGAATTTTTGGTCTAGGAACTGGATCAACATGCCATCATTTTGCAGTGGACACCTTGTAATGGGATGACCTATTCTGCAGCACGTTCTGCAAAAAATTTACACCCTTTCCTACCTGCAGCTGACCCAGCACTACTACAAACTAACACTAATGTAAAACTTTTCTTGTAACACTTATTTAAAATACTATAATAGGTTATAAAATGTTACTTAAACTTTTGAAAAGTGTTACATAAGTGTTACCTAAATTTTAAAAAGTGTTACACTAGGTCTAATGTAATATCGCCTAAGGTAATACTTGTAAACGTGTTACTTTAGATGCTATTGCAACACTTTAACCTATTGTAACACTTTTACAAGCATTACCTTAGGCGATGTTACATTAGATCTAATGTAACACTTTTTAAAATGTAAGCAACACTTTTCAATATTTATGTAACATTTTTAAAAGTTGCAAGTAACACTTTATAAGCTATTGTAACATTTTAAATAAGTGTTGTAAAAAAATTGTTACGATAGATCTAATTTGTAACAGTGCAGTATAGATGCCTCTCCGACATATTTATGTACTCTCTCCGTTCCACAACTAATGACCACTCACTTTTTGCCTCAATATTTAAGAAAGCCGATGTGGTCACTCACTTTTTGGCTCAATATTTAAGAAAGTTGATGTGGCTCAACTAATAGCCACTCGATTTTACTAAATTAGGTAAGTTTCAAAAGTGACCAAAACTTGTGGGACAGATTAAAAAAGAAAAGTAACCAATAGTTGTGAGATAAAAGGAATATGTCTTTGGCATAAGGGGTTTTCAGAGTCAATTAGGATTCAGGCTCTGAGGTATCTAAGATTTCTGGCTTGGATCAGATATAATTATACGTCAACTATCTCCTCCACATGGTTCACAATCTTTTATGCAGCTTGTGCATTCAAACAGAGTGGAGGGATTCCATGTAGCCTTACCTCGACCATTACCTTCAAGACTTTGACTCTGTTTAATGGAATTGCAGGATTCCATCTTCTCACTGCAAACATGCTGTTGCAATTACATACGGTGTGTTGTGCAGTAATGTTAGCCTTGCTGCTGTCGACTCCAGTCTGATTACAAAGAAATTTTTGCATTTTTGTTGTACATGAGCTGAGAATCCCCACATGCAAATATTGATTGAAAGAGTGATTTCCCGTGATAATTATTATTGATCATGAAGAGAATAAACAGAGAGTACAAAGTATGAAGATAGACTAGTTCCAATATAACTCTAACTAGTCAACAAGATAAAATCAAATCTAATCATCTAACTGATTTATTCTGACACCGCCTCAAGCGAAGCGTCGGATGTTCGCTGACGCACAGTTTGGATTTGAAGAACTCGAACAACGGACGAGATAGCCCCTTGGTGAAGATGTCCGCTATCTGAAGAGAAGTAGGTACGTGCGCAACTTGAAATTTGCTGGAGGCCACTAACTCCCGAACAAAGTGATAGTCGATGTCGATGTTCTTGGCCCACTTGTGAGTCACTGGATTCTGAGCCAAGAAGATAGCGCTACTGTTGTCACATAACAGCAACGTAAGGCCGGCCAGAGGAACTCAAAGATCACAAAGCCAATGAGTGAGCCAAACAACCTCTGAAGCAGTGTTGGCTAGAGCTCGGTACTCAGACTCAGTGCTGGAACGAGAAACTGT
>JAULKM010000001.1:18799328-18810467 GCA_032355605.1 Rubia tinctorum
CTGCAGCTCATGCCCTTTGTGTTGAATCCATAATATCACCAATCATTTACTCATCAAATTTCCACTGTACATGCATCATGCATGTTATTCATCGCCTGGTTTGACAGATTTTATAAGGGCTAACTGCATACTCCGTATGAGTTGTGGTTCCAACGAATTTCCAGCAAGGGGAAAATAATAATGCATTGCACTTTGCGTAATTTGTTATTTGGTTACATTTTAACAATCATGTAAACAAGTTTTATATTATTTTAATTTATACATCGATGAATGTTGGGGTCAAAATGCTACATTTTAACTTTAAAAAGTCAAATCAGGGGTTAAGGGTGTATGTGCAATCAAAATGGCAAAGTTTTGAGAAAAATTATTTTCCTAGGCATATGAAAGATGAAGTTAAATTAGAATTATAGAAAGGTAAAAAGTTTAGTTGCAAATTTTAAAATTTATCATGCAACGTGCTTTAATTATAAGTTTATCACCGGATTAATGCAACTCAAAATTTTTATCTTAATTTCTTCTAATTTGCAGTTTGAATATTGGGTTTTCCATAACTTATGGAAATATCATCTTTCAAGAGACGGTCTCATTCAAAATCATAAAATTGTTTGCACTTAAATTCTATTTTCTTACACAATTTATTACATCTTAAAGCTGAGATGTATGCGTTTTACAAATCAAATGTTGTAAAAAAATACAATAATAAAATTATATGAGATATTATTAATTTTATATCATATATTTTAACTAAATTTTAGTTATACTATTCAATATTTTACGAGTCACGTATGCACATTAAAAACCATAAATATTATGAACTCTCCACAAGACTTATCAAATTGATGTAAATAGTGGTCTAATTATAGTTTTAAAATAGTGGTCTTAGATGGCTAGAACTCCCTGCTGTTCACTAATGTAAACCGGGGAGTCAAGAACACTATTTAAAATGTATTTTTCACATCAAGCTGCCGTAACAACCAATTACGAGTGACAGCAAGAGACAAAACAGTACGAACAGTTGAAGCTTTCACCACCGGACTGAATGTATGATTATAATCAAAACCAGTTAACTGTGAAAAACCTTGAGCAAATAACCTGGCCTTGTGTCGATAGAGTGAGCCATCAAACTTGTACTTTAAATGATACACCCATTTAGAGCCAACAACATTGACACGAGGAGGTCGGAGAACTAGCTCCCATGTTTGTTGAGCACACAAAGCAGTTATCTATGAATCCATATCAACAACGTAGTCTGGATCCTTGACTGCAGAACGATGACTACGAGGCTCAGTCTTTGCAAACAAAGCACTCAATAAACTAGAAATGTCATAATCTGAAAAATCCTTGAACCGTAAAGACCCAGTGTGGGAGCGTGTAGCCATCGAATGCCGGGAAGAGGGCACTGAAACTAGGGATTGCTCAAAACCTCAGCGTGGAACTCGAGACAACCACATGGAACTCTTGGTGATGGGTGCTAGTGAAGACGGAGGCCAGTATGAGACAGTTGGGCTGGCGGACGAAAGGCGGCCATCAGACGGAGGTTGAGATGGCGAGTGGGGCCGATGCGCGACCGAGTACTTCGGCCCATGAAGATCACGCGCGGGCTTAGCGGCCGACGTGTGACTCCGCGGTGGCTATGGCGGTGAGCGCAGAGGCTGCAACTGCTGTCGATCAAGTTGTCTGTCACCTAGTGGCAAACAAACACAATTTTCTGAAGAACCCTTAGTTCCTGGTGAAATTTGAAAATTTAAATCTTCTAAAAGAATGGGTGAATTCGGGCTGGAAGATGGCTCCGAGACCTCCGACGGAACTGATGAAGGCTCCAAAAAAGCAAAAACATCCAATGATGATAAATTTCTAACAGAACTAGTACGGGTAGCCGGAAAAATAACTCATCAAACTGAGCATGGCGAGTGATGTACTCCTTTGTGAGAGGATCAAGACATTGATAACCCTTGTACTATGAACTGTAACCCATAAATATACAAGACATACTCCGAGGTGCTAATTTATGTGCAATTTGGGGCCTCAAATACAGAAAAACTCGACAACCAAATGGATGAATATTGGAGTAGTCAGGCGTAGTATAAAAAATAACAGAGAGTGGAGACTGACCAGATAAAACCAGAGTAGGCAGTCTGTTGATGATGTAAACTGCTGTCGAAAATGCATCATACCAAAATGAATGATGTAGGCCAAAATGAAAGAGCATCGATAAACCTGTCTCAGTAATATGACGATGCTTCCTCTCTGCGCGACCATTTTGGTCAGGGGTGTAAGGACATGAAAGCTGATGATGGATGCCCTTAGCCGCAAAATGAGTTTGCATGCGATGATTCACAAACTCGGTTCCACCATCACTCTGAAAAAATTTAATGGTGGTAGAAAATTGATTCTCAACAAGTGTTTTAAATTGCATATAAGCTACCACAAAATCATACTTTCATCATAGAGGATATAACCAAGTAAACTGAGAGTAATCATTAATAAAAAAGACATAATAAAGGTACCCAGTACGAGAGACAATAAGTGAGGGTCCCTAGATGTCAAAATGAACTAAATCAAGTATGCGTGGTGTCCGTTTTAAATTATCATTAAAAGATAGACGCTTGCCTTTAGCCATCTTCCAAGAAGTACAAAAATGAGGCTTATGCACTAAACTAGTAACTGACAAACTACCAGTCTTATTCAAAGATGAAATAACAGAAAATGGAACATGTCCTAACCGACTTTGGCATAAATCAAACGAGGCATTGACTTTATTTGAATTAACAAATAAAACTAAAGCAGCACCACCATAATCTAAAATGTAGAGACCTCCTCCAGTGTGTCATCGGCCCACGAGCTCCTTGGTAACCTTGTTCTTAATAGTGAAAGAAGTTTTATCAAAACAAACAACATCCTTTGTTAACTTGGCAATAGACAATAAATTCTTGGTGTTATTTGGAACAACCAAGACATCAGATAAAGTGAGAGAATCAAAAATCCGAGAAACACCAACATGGGAAATATGAAAAGAAGAACCATTGCCAAAATAAATATGACGATTACCGTTATAAGGAGCGACACTATCTGGATTGGAAGCTGAAGTAGTCATGTGATTGGTAGCACCAGAGTCCATGTACCAATCAAGAGTGGCATGAAGTTGCTGATAATAATGTGGCTGAGCTTTGTCCACAGAATTTGCAACATCTTTGCGAGCAACATGTGACAATTTGTAACAAAATTTAACAAGATAACCAAGACGGTGGCACCATTGGTACACGTAGGTTCCACAACCACCCCGAGGAGGGACGACACCATTAACTAGCGTCGATGTCCAACCATCGTGGCCTGGGTGCCCCTCCCTAGCCCAAAACCACGGTCTCCCATGTCGTGGTTATCCTATTCAGACACCCCTGTTGACTAGCAGAAAAAGCACAAGGTACTGATCCAGAGGTAGACGACCGAGCTTTAAGTGAAAATTCTAGAGTCTTAGCATCAGCAACTATAGCGTATAAAGGAGGTAAAAGATCTTTCACCATTTGAGTAGATGAAAACTAGGATAACTTATCATTCAAGCCACAAAAAAACACAACAACAATATCCCCATCGTTAAAAGGATGACGAAGAACACGCAATTCATAGAGAATGTCCTTAAAACGAGAGTAATAATCCCAAACAGACTGATCATCTTGACCAATGCTATACAAACTATCACAAAGATAAAGGCGACGAGTATGAGAATTATTATGATATTTAGTGCCTAAAGCATCTCATACCCGAGCAACAGTGACCATATTGTCAACTGCTGACATTGCAAAAGGAGTCTGAGATGAAAAAAGAATGGCTTGGACTAGCTAATATGTCTGAATACAAGCATCATGAGCAACGCCGCCCTCAGAAGCCTTGTCATCAGGTTCTTTTGAATTCGAGCACGAAAGAGCAGCAGGACATTTGAACGAACCATCAACATAGCCAATTAATTTGACAGTTCTTAAAACAGAAGTAACCTGAGTACGCCAGTGAGAGTAGTTTGAACCATTAAGCTTGATGGTGATACAATTGATCAACGAAGGAAGTGTAATGGTCATCATCAGGATCAGATCCAAGCACAATAGAAAAATCAAATTGCACCAAACACACAACAAGCTTGTGAATGGCAATGGACAATTGATCTAACTGTTGCGCAAGGATAAAGCAACAGCGGTTGTAACGGACAGTGGATCAACGCGTGGATCTGATGTAGCGGTGCACGAACATGCATGTAGCAAAGGAGAAAATTTTTGATTAGCAATTCTGGGCGAGCAAAGGTTGCAGGCGGTGGAAATCGATGGAAAAATGCGGGTAGGCGCGGCCTATGATCGGAAAAACTAGGGAGAAAATATGGAAATTTTTGGGAAAAGCCAGAGAATATTTAGGAAGACCTGGCTGATACCATGATAGAATGTAAAACCCACAAATAATTGTGGTCGTGTGTATTCATATATATTGTGATTACAAAGGGTATTCAAAGTAGAAACAGTTATGGAAAATGACATAGATAAAAAATTAACCAGAAAGATTATTTTTTCTTATCCTGATTCTAATTGATTTACATATCTATTACCTTCACTATCCTTAGGTTCTCTCTATCCTTTAACTGATTATGTAAATTGCGATAAATTTTCTAGTATGCATTCTAGATTTTTAGGTGCAGTAACTTCCAGTGCAGATCCTACCACTTACTTTGAGGCGTCAAAGCTTGCTCATTGGTATAATGCTATGGCTGATGAGATTAATGCTCTTGAGCTCAATGAGACTTGGACTATGGCTTCTCTTCCTCCGGATAAGACTGCAATTGATGTAAATGGTTTTACCGTACCAAGTTCAGATCTGATGGTACTATTGAACGTCACAAAGCTCGTCTGGTGGTTCTAGGTAATCGTCAGATTGAGGGAACATACTATACTGAGACGTTTGCTCATGTTGCGAAGATGAGTTTAGTTCGTCTATTTCTGTTTGTTGCATCCATTCGTTGTTGGGAACTTCATTAGGACGTCCATAATGCTTTTCTACATAGTGATCTATATAAAGAGGTTTTTATGCGCTTTCTACTGGCTATCCTGCGCCCCCCGACCTCATCTGTTTGCTTTAGAAATATCTTTAAGGTTTGCGACAAGCTCCTCGCAACTGGTTTTCCAAGTTGGCTCATGCTTTATGCGCCTTTGGATTGGTTCACACTAAGGCTAATTACTCTCTTTTCTTTTACACCTATGGTTCATTTTGTTTGCATATGCTTGTCAGCGTGGATGACTCGGTGATTGTTGGGAATACTTTGTCGCTAATCGCCGAATTCAAGAAATACTTGAACTCTTATTTTCGCATGAAGGATCTTGTGTACTTAAGTATTTCTTAGGTATAAAGATTTCTAGAAGACCGGAAGTGATGTTTATTTAACAAAGGAAATATGTCATCGACATCTTATCATATACTGGTTTATTGGCTACTAAACCGACTGATTTTTTGATGGAGCAACAACACGATCTTGTGCACATAGAGGGGTCACTTTATGATGATCCTATGCAGTATCGGCGCCTTGCTGGTCGTCTCATTTACCTTACCATAAAATGTCCTGAGCTTAGTTATTTGGTTCATACGCTTGCTCAGTTTATGAAGTCTCCTTGTGTTCCTTACCAGCAAACTGCTCTCCTATTTCTACACTACTTGAAGAGTCATCCTGGTTAAGATTTATTTCTCTTTTCACGTAGTTCTTTACAGTTGAATGCCTTCTGTGATTCTGATTGGGCTGCTTGTCCCATTACACTTCGTTCTTTTTCTGGGTACTTTTTGATGATCGGTGATTCTCCAGTTTCATGGAAGACCAAGAAGCAACCCATGGTTTCTCTTTCTTCCGCTGAAGCAAAGTATCGTGCAATGTCAGTCACTTGCTGTGAGTTATTATGGTTTAAGCCTTTGCTTAGGGATTTAGGCGCTGTTCATTCTGCCCCCATATGCGACTATTTTGCGACTGTCAATCTACTCTTCATATTGCAGCCAATTCGGTTTTCCATGAACGTTCGAAACTCATTGAGGTTGATTGTCATTTCGTCCGTGATCTTGTACAATTTGGTACTGTTGTTACTCACCATATCCGCATTTCTTATCAGCCTGCGGATTTGTTCACGAATTTTTTTGGACGTACTCAGTTTCAGTTACTATTTGGCAAGTTGGGCATTCTTGATCTACATGCTCCAACTTGAGGAGAAGTATTAATAAATAGAATGTTATGTGAATACTTGTATTTAGAATAGAATCATTTTCCTTTTCTGTATAAGTCTTGTACCTCTGTATATTGTAATCCAGATCATGAGTACAATCACAACATTTCCCTTATTATCTACCGATATCCTTGCAATATGTTAGTTATTGTTTGAGCCTAGTTAAGTTGGATATAGGTTTCACTCATTGTAATTGTTGTTGAGCATTATTCCCAACACCTTTGAATGATTTAAAAAATGAAAAAAGAAGTTTAGGAACTTTTAAAAACAATACTCCCTCCGTCCCAGCCCAAATACAGATCAATCATTACAAACCGTTCGAGAAACATGTTTAACTACATATAATAACGGCAAATAAAAAGTTACTTTCTAGAAATAGTTGTTACGAAGAATTCAACAATACCACATACGATAACATTATTTCTCATATATCTATTCAAATTTGTGGTCAAATTTCGTGTCATAAAGTAGGTGGGTAATTTGGGTTGAGAGAGTATATATATATATTTTTTATATGGGCACGTATCCAGATTCCTTACTGGAGATTTGTCCACTTGGATCAACCACTCCAAGCCTGTAATTTGTTTTACTACATTTGTCTCTTCGTAAGAATGTTTGTTAGGACCACTCAGTCACTAATTAGCTGCATTAACTACTAATCAAACGCATCTCCTTCCTATATCCAATGCTTTTCGAAAATCATTAGAAAAAGTCGGTGGATATATACTTTACCTGCTACCTAGTGTGGCCAAAGTGAATGCATGTTTTATATATATGAACTACGTACACAGGTTTCTTTGGAACTCAAACTAGCTACTAAGATTCCAAACTAAACAACAAAATCAATGGCTAGTAGATTATGTAATAGTCTTCTTTCTTTCTTCTTGACTATATCCTTAATCAGTACCACAACAGTCTATGCTCAGCTACTCACTCCGAATTTCTACAGCAGATCATGTCCGAATGTGGAAACCCTCGTCCGGAATGCTGTCCAAGCTAAGTTCAGGCAGACATTTGTCACTGCTCCGGCAACTCTCCGCCTCTTCTTCCACGATTGTTTCGTTCGGGTTTGTCTCGCTAATAGCTAATGGAAAATTACCTTCTAACAGTGCCCTAATGATCATTTATTAACACCACCTCCTATTTTTTTTATTGCTTTAGCCATGTCAATGGTTAATTGGTAACCGTTGAGAGTCCCATGTTGGTAGTTGACAAAACAACTGCTTAGTATATAAGATTATGGATCACTTCTACATAGTAACAATTGATTTTATGCATGAGCACGAGATTCTTATAGTGGCTTGTATCAAATAAAGAACTCACTCTAGAACTCAAGATTAGCTAACTTCTTGATGTTGCAGGGGTGTGATGCTTCCATTATGATAGCGTCGCCTAATAACCAAGCGGAGAAGGATCACCCGGACAACCTTTCGCTGGCCGGAGATGGGTTCGACACTGTGATCAGAGCGAAAGCGGCGGTGGATAGGGACCCTCGGTGCACAAACAAAGTCTCGTGTGCTGACATATTAGCCTTAGCCACCCGAGAGGTGGTTTCACTGGTACGCCTAAAACCATCCAAACTCTAGCTATTGTACTTTTCATATACTCTCTCCGTCCAACTTTAAAGTTGCGAATTGCTTTTTGCACAAACTTTAAGAAAAGTCGACGTGACATCTTTTTAATGGGTGATGAGATTGAGCTTAAATAAATCAAATGAAATGAAGGGTTATGACCACATATTTATATCTAAATGTAAAAATGTTAGAATTAGGAAGTTTATAGTGGGACGTTCCAAAAAGAAAAGTAGGAAGTTTATAGTGGGACGTTCTAAAAAGGAAAGTAAGAAGTTTATTGTGGGACAGAATGAGTATAGTTCAAAACTTTCAAATTTTAATCATAAAATTTATTGTCTGATTCCTTATTTTTATTTTAGATCTATAGTTGGTTATATTCAGAAGTTAAAATATATATATATATATATATATATATATATGTAATTTAAAGTTTGATCACTTTCTGCTCGCTAGTGTATATAGGTGTCTTGAATTTGAACATAGATTTTTATGAATAGAGAAAACTCAATTAGATGAAATAAATTTGAATATTGATCTACTGGACTAGATTAATAATTCAAATGACAAAAATGAAATTTATATTTTAAAAAATCGTGATATTCAAGCGAGTGTAAAGAATGGCTCGCTAAATGTAGTTTATGAATATTTTAGTGACCAAAAAAATTAGAATATTTAAACTAATATCTCATAACTTGTAGTTTAAAAGGAAAACTCATATTTTAATTAATGACGAAAAAAATGATGGTCATTTAATTTGGACGATTTTGTTTTTTTCCCTCAAAATAAAGATTTTCCATACTCCCTCTGTCCCAATTCAAACTGCAATTTAACTATTCATTTAGTCAAAATTTCTTAACTTTAACCATAAAATTGAATTAGGATACAAATATAAATACTATTATGTGATATCTCGTTAGATTCGTTATAACATATATTTTTTTCTTCAAAATATCAACTTTTCACAAGTTTTAGTTATCCTTAATGAGAGATATTAAGGATAAAATAATTTCCAAGTCAACTGTGAAAGTGTGCATTTTGAATTGAAACGGATGAATTAGTTCTTTTCTATCGTAATTAAAGAGAGCTTCTCAAAATACCTTTGTCCGAGAACAACTGATTATAGTTGATTGATCAATGATTAATTACAACAATAAGACACACACGATCGATGCACTTTGCAGCTCAATAAAATTTTAACACTTTGCAGGCTGGCGGACCGTTTTATCCAGTGGAATTGGGGCGGCGGGATGGAAGAATATCAAGCGCAGCAAGTGTCCAAGGGAATCTGCCAAAGCCAGAGTTTGAGTTTAACCAGCTCACTTCCATGTTTTCTAAGCATGGCCTTGACCCCACTGATCTCATTGCTTTATCAGGTACTACTATCCCGTACCACCTAAAGTTGCACTCTTGTTTTTTGCACGCAATTCAAGAGACATATTTAACTATTAGTATCTTTATCTACGTATAATAAGGATAAATAAAAAGTTGATATTTATAAATTACTTATTATGACGAATTGAAAATATCATATACGATAATATTATTGTTCATATATTTATATAAATATGTGATTGAATTTTGATAGAGAATAGTGTTTAAAAAGTAATAGTGCAAATTTAGATTGAACAGAGGGAGTACAATTAGTCCAACCATTGCCCATGGGTGATCCAAAATAAACACGATTATTAATTTAGTTAATTCGTATTAATTCTTTCCCATTTTAAATTTGCATTTCGTTACCTCAGACATCCGCCAAACACACCCATAAACTACTAGTTAATTTTAACTTTAGTGCTTTCTACAATTCCCAACAATAACATGTTAATGAGTGTGTTTTCAGAAATTGTACTTATAAGTAAATTTGTCTTATTTTAAATGTATGGAAGATTAGCTTCTGATTTCCTCCTAAAATTACTCTTACTTCTAAAATAAACATTTTTTTATGAGTTTACAAAACACTAAAAAAAACTATTTATCTTATAAAGAAAACATTTAGGATGCATTCGACATATTAAGTAAAAGAGTTTTTACCATTTAATAAATATCTAAAAATGTAAAAGATTGTCTCCCCAAACTATTAAAAGAATCTTTCTTTTTCTCCTAAAAGCACTAGCCTGCCAAAAACACCTCGTATCAAAACGGTGAACATTTTTTTTCAGTAACATTTCTTCGTTTTGCTTTGTTTTCTTCAAGGTGCACATTCGATCGGATTTTCCCACTGCAACAGATTCTCCAAACGGATATACAACTTCAGCCCTCAAAGCCGGGTTGATCCGGCTCTCAATCTCCAATACGCAACGCAACTGAGCCAAATGTGCCCCGCAAAAGTGGACCCGACGATCGCCATTAACATGGACCCTGTTAGACTAAATCAATTAGAAAATTAGATTTGATTCTGTTTTGTTTAAGAATTATACTTGGACTCTTCTACCTTCATGTTTTGTACTCTATTTATTCTCCTGATCATCAATAATAATATTCGCGGGAAATCATTCTTTCATGGTATCAGAGCAAGTTCTGATCCTAAACCCTAAATTTTAATTTTTCTTTTTCCCCTCCCTCCCCCACTCTCCTTTTCCGGTGACAAGAATTCCGGCCAACTTCCGGCCGACTTCATTGTCCTCCTGGTCTTCAATCTTCATCCTCGGTGGCTCCAATTTTCCGGCGGCCTCACCTTCTCCGGCGTTCTTCGGCTTCGTCCTCCGTCGACCTCCGTCGCCATTCTCCGTCCAGGCGCATCCTCCGTCGCCTCATCTTCGTCTCCGGGGGTTAGCGGATCACCAACGATCAGCGTCGGCTTCTTCCGGTCACCGCCGTCCTTCAGCTCCGGTCTCAGTCGCGCAAAGCTGCCGCCGACACGTCCGGCCACGTCGCCGTAAAGTTCACCGAGTCGAATTTGCAGACATTTCCTCCGTCTGCCGCGCAGGGCAAGATTTCAGCGGACCGGCCAAGCAGAACCTCGGCGCGTGGATCTGACGCGCCCGCAGTCAAATTTGCGCGTGAGTTTCACGCGCCCAACACAGCCTTTCCGCGAGTTTGGTCACTCGCGCGTGACTCCACGCGCCAACCAGTAGGTACTGCGCGTGAGTTCACGCGCCCGGCTGTCTCCTCGCGCGTATTTACACGCGCCCGACTGTTTTCTGGCTATATTTTGTGCTTTTCCTTTCTTCCCTTATAGCTATGGCTCATTTTAATTCTCGAAGGAGTGATATTTCAAGATATACTGGTCTTTCTCATCAGCGGCGCCACGATTGGATTTTGGATTCTGGCGCTACAAAACACATGGCATCATCTCCAACTGTTATTGATCGTGTGACACCATATGGTGG
>JAULKM010000001.1:18815073-18832253 GCA_032355605.1 Rubia tinctorum
GGGGGGGGGGGGGGGGGAGGGCTAGCGGACGGGGTGGATGATGGGGGCAGGGTGAAGGCTAGCGGGAGGGGTGGTTGATGGTGGCGGGGTGAAGGCTGGCGAGAGAGGTGGCTGGTGGTGGTGGGGGGAAAGCTGAAAGGACGGCGGGAGGGGTGGCTTTCAATGATGAAGTATGCTTTCATTGCAAGGGCATTTTTGTCTTTTAAAATTTTACATTATAATGAAAGGGCATTTTGGTCATTTTGATTGGTCAATGGCCGGAAATAGCCAGTCAATGTCGAAATATAGTCTTTAGTGTTATATTTGCACTTATGTAAAGTATTTAGGGTTATTTTGCACTTAAAATTATTCCAGGGTTATATGTGCCCTTACTTGAAGTATATAGGGTTATATTTGTATATATCTCATTTGACTATGGTCCAGTTTGGTGGTATTCCTGGATTTAAGCACCATGACTCTAAGTGGATTGTAGACTTTTGGCACCACAAACACATGATATCGTCCCCCACAGTTATTGATGATGTGACACCCTATAATAGTCGTGACCCTATCATTGTTGGTAATGGTTCCCAAGTCCTTATTATTCATGTTGGTGATTTTAGAATTTCTAAGTCTATATCTCCTTATGATGTGCTTATTGTGTCTGATATCACCAAAAAATTAATTTCGATTAGTAAATTAACTCGGATTTGGAATTCTGTTGTCTGCTTTGATGATCATTGGTTTATTATTCGACATAAAATCACTGGGAAATTTTGGGTTGTGGTCAAAGGAAAAATGGGCTTTATGTTTTAGACTGTAACGCATATGCTTTATTGTCTACCGTGGAATCAAATAAGTCGCGTGCATCTTTTGAAACCTTGCATGCTAGACTATGTCATGTTCTGCATTCCATTAGTTCTGGTTTGCATGCTTCTAGATCCTTATCTGTCTCATCTGTTATGCCTAAACCTACCCTTTGTGATGCTTGTGAAAAGGCTAGAAGGAAGCGTTTATCTTTTCAAACAAATGATAAGTGTGCTGCCAAGTGCTTGACATTGTTGATTGTGATGTATAGGGGTCCTCTCCTGTTTTATCTTTTGATGGTTTTAACTACTCTGCTCTTTTCCTTGATGATCATTCTCGGCTCTCGTGGTTTTATCCACTATGCTGCAAATCTGATTTTCGGGATGTTTATCGTCAATTTAAGGCCTTTGTGGAGAATCAGTTCTTTTCCACCATTAAAGTGTTTCAGAATGATGGAGGAACAAAGTTCGTAAATGGTCGCTTACGTTCTCATTTTCAGACAAAAGTCATTCATCATCAGATTTCTTGCCCATATACTTCCGAGCAGAATGGTCGAGCTGATCGTAAGCACCACCACATTGTTGATATGAGCTTGTCTATGTTGTACCACTCACGTGTCCCTCTTTCCCAATAGCCTAACACATTTGCTGTGGCTACTTATATTATCAATCAGTTGCCCACTCCGGTTCTTGGCAGGTGGGGGTGAAAAATGGGCGGACGGGTTGAACATGGGCGGGGTAATATGGTAAGAAAAAAATGGGTACTATCCATTTCAACCAATTTTATAATGGTTCTAAAATGGGCTGGGTAAAAAACGGGTCGTGTTGAAACCCGCTCAACCCGCGAGTTTCAAATCACTCAACCCGCGGGTAAATACTGGGTAAACATTCAGGTTTCAACCCATATATTGACCCACGTGGGTATATATCAATTTATATGGGTAAACCCGCGAGGTTTTAACCCATATATTGACCCATATGAGTATATATCAATTTATATGGGTAAAACTGTGGGTTTTAACCCATATAAATTAAAATATAAACTCATATGAGTCTATATAAAAAAAATGAAAATTTTGCACTCTGCTTAGGGTCTGCGGGTTTCAGACGTTCTGTAGTCCAAAAACTGTAAATTTACTTGGTCTGGGATTTTATTTTCATCGTGCTTTGCAAGTGAGAACTCACGGGTGACCTACTTTACTGGGATAGAAAAACAGTAAATAATTGCAACACACACACTTTTTACTGTGCAATTTTTTTGGATTTTATTTTTCATTTTGAGGTTTTTTCCCCTACTATTGTGCAACACACACTCTACCGCATTAACCTTAAACAATTTTCCCCCTTATATGGATTGGTTTTATTATTGGGTGACCTACTTTCCCCCCAAATTTTATACAAATTACTTAATTAGTCTTTCAATTTATTTATCATTATCAATAAAACGAGGGACTAATTTGTTATTAGTCTAAAACTTAATGAAGACAAGTTTTGGAGAAAAAAAGAGAGTAAAGCTGACATAATAAACTCAAAATTAAAATGATTAGCTCTTCAAATAAGTACACAATCCATACAAATATGGTAGAAAACATCATCGACATGACACTAAAAGCCAAAAATGCAATATCTTCAACTGCTCTAGCAATGAAACCAACAAAAGAGAGTGACAGAACTTCCGTAGAAACTAAAATAAAGAAACAAAATATGTTGTACATACTTGCTTGTTAACAAATCTATCTATATCAACTGCAAGTGCTTTATCCTCTTCTTCAAGGTTCACACGGTTACCACGACAAACAAAAAGCAATATATAAGCCAATCTAACGAGTTATCAATAAATCATGTATGAAATCAAAATCAAAAGTAAATATAGATACATTACCAATAGTTTCTTTGAACCAATATTTACTACACATGATAGCTTTAACATGGTTGCTTTACTACTTAGGCAACAATGAGGCACGATAGTTCCCAATTATTCTTCCACCATGGCTAAATGCTGCTTCAGAAGCTACTGTAGTAATTGAAATGCTCATCACGTGTCTAACCAAGAGAGACAATTCAGAATATCGAATAATATATGAAACAACCACCTATATAAACAATTAGTGAAGGATTCATTATATACGATGCAGTATTTTCCAATAACATACTATGCAAACAACACTTCTTTACTAAAGGATTCATTATAAAAAGCTCTAGGACAAACTTAAAAAAAACCATGAAAGAATGCCACTCAGCTCACAATTACAGTGGCAAAACAATCTGTTATCAGTAAATAAACTGACATACTTATTGTCTTAGGAGTCGAGTAATTATGTCTTAGGAGTTACAAGTGAAAAGCATGGACTGTACATACTTCATAAGCCTTCATTCAGTAAGTGTAGAATAAGGTTTTACATTACGGGATTCCAAGGTAGTCTCAGTCCTAGAAGTTTATACCTATTCAAAGAGTGAGAAGTGTAGTAGATATATCAGATGTGCATTTCACAGATTGTATTGAAAAATTTGGGAATAAATGAAAGATTATTCTTGCCTTGTTATATCTGTCCTAACTCCTATGTCTAAGAAACACATATTAAAGTTCCCTGCAAGCAATGGCATTACAACTGAAATGTTTTCATTACAACTATAAGGCTTCATCCATTTAGAGTCTAAATTTTAGACTTATGGGAACATATAAACCACAAAAGTTCATGGATCTAAGTATTTTCTTACCATTGTTGATGATTATAGCCAGGGGCGGAGCCAAATTTTTTTTTGTGGGTCACAATTTAATTGGATGACCCTATGTATGAAAATAGTGTTAAAATTTTAAGAAAATTTTAAATTTAGAAGGATAAAATGATCTAAAATTAAAAGTAAAATAAGACACTAATAAAAAATCATATATTAATTAATTAAAAATATTTTAAAAATAATTATTATTTTTAAAAAAGGTGGGACAATTGCCCCTCCTTGTCCAGGCGTAGCTCCGCCCCTGATTATAGCATATGCAGACATACTTACTAAAATCCAAAGATTAAACTCCCTCTGTTATCAAAACTTTTTTTGAAAATGATTGTTAACACAATACAATACCATTGTCAAGATCATTAGGGCTGATAAGGGATCTGAATTCTGAAACACTACCACGGCTTCTTTATTCTCAAATCTTGGTACATTTCACCAAAGATCATGTCTTTATCTTAACAGCAGTGTGGAGAGGAAACATCACTCAATTGCATCTCTATCGTTTCTTCAGCTTCCAATAACAGCTTTCTATGAGATACACCTGAGATCATTAAATGTTGCTGTAAGTGTTTGGTCTAAGATTTAAATAAAAATGTGGTGTGGATACCGGACGATGCACAACTTTAAGCTTCTTAACAACATGTCATCGCATATTAAACACAGACAAGTGAATACAAAAAACAGCCTCACAATTGCTTCCCTAAGAGTAGCAAAGGTTTTTTTTTTTCTTCAAAAAGGCTATAGGTTGACAATTCTAATCCCAAACTACTCTAGTTTCTACATCAGAATTAATTTAGCGGACATTACATCCACAACCATCTAATCTAACGTGTGACATTACTATCTGCATAAGTATATTTCTAAAATAAGCACAAAACACACATTTCAAAGAAAAACAATAAAGCCAGAAAAAGAACCAAACTATACATGCGGCTTAATAACAGTAGTCCGCTCAGTAGCAGTGAGCATGCTGCCGTCGGACCTGTCTGATAAGAAGCCGGGGACCAGCATTAGTATAATTCTGAAAGTTGAAAAATCATACAAGTAGCTACCTTTAAAGCAAGCAATAGATTTAAAGAACACCAACCCACACCCCTTCAGTTAGCAGCAAAGGAATCTCAAGAAAATCTAACACATCCCAATGGAACGCTATAATCACACTTGGATGATTGTGGTAAAAACTTTCTTAAATATCGATGTGAGTCGCGTTACGTACGCTTTCCTTAAAGATTAATTTGACCCTATTACAACCTTTGGTTACACGAATTTCCTTCGAGGATAAAACAATCGAGAAATCCTCCTGTTCCAGGCTTGAATCAGGAGGTACTTTTGAGTACCTGTGTTTTTGGTTGCTACGTGTGTCTGAGAAATTCTATGAATTTCACTTGTGTTTTGTGTTTGTGTTTGTTGTATCTGTTGTGTTTTCTGTGTTCTTGTGTATAATAACGCTGCATGCGAATGCATGTATATATAGGAAACAAATGCCATGAAAAGACACAACACTTCATTATTCTACACTAAACCATGTAGCTATCAAAATTATTATGAACAAATTCTGAAATAACACAACATTTCCTCATGAAATGACACATCTTTTCCTCATGAAATGATACAACATTTCCTCATTCTAGGATAAGATAAGCTAGTCATCATCAATACAATTAATCCTTATCCAATCAATTGTAAACTCGTACATAGTTTATACAAGTGTGAAATCCACACCATCAAACTTGTTTTAACATCTCGAGCTCACAACTACTCGAATCCAATTATACTTAAATAGCTTGTGTTTCGTAAAACACCAACAATATATCCCATAAGCAGTAACTCAATCCGTATACTAAATGTAAACCTATACAGCTCCTAGAACCAAATACATCGCAAAAAAATGAAATAAAAGCAAATACGAATAAGAAATACAACTGCCTTGATTTGATTTTAAACCAAATCGAAGAAAGTGATGCCGGGGGAAGAATGAAAGAATCAAACTATAATATATCTATGCGGTGGCATAGTTGTTGAAAATGCTGGAAAGGGGAAGAAATCAGGCTATGAGGCAATCTAGGAGTTTGCCGCAATAAACTTAGAAAAGATATAAAACCGGTAAGCCCGCGGGTTATGGAAGAAAAGAACGGACCAGGGAAGAAAAGAATGGACCAGGGAAGAAAAGAATGGGTTAACCCGTGAGTCTGACCCGTGGGTCAGGCCATTTTATCAACCCGCGGTCAACCCATAAACTCAACTCATTCAACCCATATTTATTAATTACCCATTTGTCCCGTTACCCATTTTACTCATACCCATCCAAGTTTAAAATTAAACAACTCGCTTGACCCATGGGTAATGGGTCGATATTGCCACCCCTATTGGTGGGCGATCACTGTTTGAAGTTTTTAATGGTCGAGTTCCCATATACACCAATTTCTGTGAATTTGGTTGTTGGGTCATCCCCTACGTTCTCCCCTTTGCCAAACACAAGTCGTTTTCCCACTGTATTCCGTGTGTATTTATTGGCTACAACTCGCAGTTTACAGATTTTCGGTGCCTCGATCCTTTTAACGGCAGAATCTAGGCCACTCGACATGCTCGTTTTGGCGAGATGTGTTTTCCCTTTTCCCCATCCATTCCTTCGATGATCAGTTCTCCACTTTCACTGTTAGATGTTTCTGCCTTTCTTGATCCTCAGTCAAATTCTGCATCTCTTTTGCCCACGGCTATTTCTGCATCACCTCCGACAGCTTGTTTCATATGTTCTACAGACTCGAACTAGCTAGTGGCCGGCCGAAACTGCCTGGCCCCACCTGTCTCGCCGCCTTCCAGTCCACCGAGGCCACCGAATCCGCACCCGCGGGCTCTACCAAATGACTACCCCATATGCATCTGGTGCTAACTAGCGGCGTGATTATTCAGACATTGTCATTCATTGTCTTCTCACCACCCTCCTCGCCTAGAAGGAACCTACAGACTATTGCCCGGCCATTCAGGATCCATCTTGGGTCTCAGCTGTGGATGATGAGATTGCAGCCCTTCGTGGCCAGGATACTTGGGATTTGCCTCTGTGCCCATCGAATGTCAACATTGTTAGCTCTAAATGGGTCCATCAACTGAAGTTTCATCTTGATGATACCGTTGATCACCATAAGGCACGTCTGGTGGTTCAAGGATTCTCTTAGATACCAAGAGTTTTGACTTTGACCACACTTTCAGCCCCGTGGTCAAAACCTCTACTGTTCGGACCGTTCTTGCTATTTCCACCATGTGATCTTAGCCCCTTCATCAGCTGGATGTTAAGAATGCTTTTATTTGGCGTACTTGATTATCCAGTTTATATGGCGTAACCAGTCGGCTACAAGGACATGTTTTATCCTTACTATGTATATCGCTTGTGAAAGGCTATTTATGGTCTGAAGCAAGCTCCTAGGGCATGATTTAAGCGGTTTAATACCTACTTGCTTCAGCTTGGTTTTTTATGTAACTTTGATGACACTTCCTTATTTGTTCTGTATCGAGTATCTTCGTAGTTTTATTTTCTCGTTTATGTGGACAACGTCATTCTCACTCGCAACAACTCAGCTCTTCTTTTCTAGTTCATTGATTGTACTCATTAGGAGTTTTCCATTAAAGACTTGGGTGCCCTTCATTACTTTCTTGGCCTAGAAGTTTCACCTACTACCTCATGTCTTCTTCTTGGTCAAGTTAAGTATGCCCGTGATATTCTCACTCGTGTTGGGATGTCTTATGCAACTCCAGTCTCCACTCCATTTCTGCACATCTCTTAGCTTCAAAACAACACTAGTCCTCTGTTCAAGAACCCGACGCTCTATCGGTCACTGGTTGGGGCTCTTTAGTATCTGACTATTACTCGTCCAAACTTAGCCTTTGCAGTTAACTCTATCACTTAGTATCTTCAGGGACTTGGATGATCATTTCCCAGCTGTCACTCGGATTCTCCGTTATGTTTGGTGTACGATGCTCTTTGGCCTCACTTTCTGCTCTACTAGCTCTCCTAAGATATTGAGCTATTTTGAAGTTGATTGGGCTCGTTGTCTAGGGACTCAACGATCCACTTATGGCTATGCTATATTTCTTGGTGGAAATATCATTTCCTGGAGTGCCAAGAAGCAGCCCACTGTTTCTTGATCCATCACAGAGTTTGGGCACCGGGCTCTCACCAACACGACTGCTGAGGTTGTTTGGCTAACTCATCTTATGAGATATCTTTGTGTCCCGATATCTAGTTATCCACTTCTATTATGCAAAAACAGTAGTGTGATATCTTAGGTTCAAAATTTGGTGGCTCACATACATGTGAAGCACATCCGACATTGACTACCACTTTGTTCGGGAGATGGTTACGGTTGGCAAGCTGTGCATCTCTCATATTCCTACTTCTCTTCATATGGAAGACATATTCACCAAAGGCCTCTCTTGTCCTCTCTTTAAGTTCTTCAGATGCAAGCTTTGCGTCTTTGAGTATCCGACGCTTCGCTTGGGGAGGGGGGGGGGTATTGAATAAGTTAACCTGATGGCTAAATTAGGTGATTCTAGTAGATATTCTAGGATTAGAGTTATATTATAAATTAACCTCAAGATGCATTGTAATCTATATATTGCTGATCATTTCATGAAACTTATCATTGGGAATTTACTCTTTCATTTGGTATTTTCAAACTTTGCAAAAGCAAAAAGTTGATGATCACATTTTCATATGTTTATAAATAGATATTCAGCTACTCTCCCTCCTCTTAAAAGTCATACTTCTTTTCTTCAATCTTCTTTTCCCATCTTCCCATCATGAAAATATGGGAAAACAATAAATTTTCAATTGATACTTTTTGAGTGTTTCTGTTATTGAATAAGTATGGATTTGTCTCTATATATTAGTATTTTTGTTTGACATGATGGATTAGATTGTTGTGTTCATATTGATCATTTAATTTAGTTGTCCGCGTCGATATTTTGTTCTCAAACTGATTTACAGATCATGCATTTGTGTTTTTTTGTTCGTGTTTTTACATTGAGGTTTCCATTAATTTGAATGCGTCGGATTTTTTTCCAATGTATTTACAACTTGGAAAACATAGATCGTGCTTTGGATAAAGTGGTTTACAATTCTTGAAATTACCTATTTGGCGAAATGATTGATGCGTGATACGCTGTTAGACGCAATAAACTAGGCTCGGCCCAGGATCACTCTAACCCAACATTATTGTGAATTTACTAACAATGAGCCTAATTCCATTAACCATGGTTAAGTTAGAGTTCTCAGCGCGCTTCCCCAAATTAGCATAGAATTGAACAACTTCATCGGGATGAGATGGATGATTCATTATTACCAAGTTGTGTAAATACGAAGAACAGAAATGGTCTAATATGTAATCGAAATGTAGATAAGAGACATAATCAGATTTTAACACCTTTGTACACGTGGATTTACGGTATACCCAGTACTCGTACCGCATCGATACCTCCTTATTAAAGAACTTGAGACTTGCTCCGGGCTTCTTTGGCACCGATGTTCACCAGTGTTATTATTTTCTTTCGGACTGGGGACCTCTCAACTTGCTCCACCATCAGTTCCAATGGCAGTTTGAGTTGTGCCGCAGAAGAAGCTTTTGAGGTCGAACCTCTCTTTGACTTTGATGCATCTCGATAATGACCCGTCAAAGTTATTTCCAATTTTAGAGGATTGAACTTGTTTTTTATGAGTAATATTGGATGGGAAAATTCAAACTTTGTTGGGAGTAAGAAATTGTTGGGGAAGAACACTATTGTTAAGAGATATTGTCACGAAATTTCAACATGTGCCGTTTATATATCAAGCACTATCCCACTCAACTTTCTATTTCGTATCACTCTTCGTACTGTGTTACGATAATGGATCACTAATGAACTTTTTTCTAACATTCAATGCACGACGTATCACCACCGCACAAACCTTCACTTAAAATTCTAGAACTATTTAACCCCCCAAGGGAGGCCATAAAACCTAACCCTTCTACTCCATTTTAAAAATTGTTCTTAAACCATTACAATTTCCCTTCCCCACATCCACAACCATTTTAAATAAACGATTTATGGTGAAGGGAGGACATTGAAAATCACCGAGAAAATGAATATGGTCATCTCTTTAGGTCCGGATATGAAATTATAATTAATTCGGCTATGTTTTGAAAGACCACTTTGTAATGTTGTGATTGGAGCAACATATGTTAGAGATTCAAATTTCATTAATGTATTTTTCCATAGCGTATCATTTCATATTGTGTATAAAATTTAGGTTTTAAACCCTAGCATCATTTTTTATGAGTCCATTGTTGTACGTAGGATGTGGATTTTTTTGTTTTCTATAGATTGGATTCATTGAGCACAATTAGGAATTACAAAAAGAACCAAGTATGGATATAGCTCCAACAAAAGTAGTCAATAGGCACAATAGGATTATGAGATCCATGTTTGATATGCGAAGTGGGTTTTCGTTCCAGCATTATTTTTACGCACCGTGTCTTTGCCACCTACTCCCTCCGTCTCACTCTAAATTTCTAATTTATTTTTCACGATCTTTAATCAGCATGTTTGACCTTAAATATCTCTACTAATTTATAATAATGTCGAATTAAAAAATGATATTTAGAAAATAGATGTTAAGACAAATCTAACAATACCTCACATGATATTTTTATTATTTATACATTAATTTATATTTAAGGTCAAAGTTTGCAAATTTTTACTCTCAAAAAGTAAATAAGCAATTTAGAGTGGGACGGAGGGAGTATTTATTTATGTTGACATAAAATTCTAACTTTAAGAATCCCTTTCTTTTTCCCCGTGTGTTAGGTTTCCTAGGAAGAGTATGTTCCAAAATCATAGTGCCATGAGTCGGTTGCTCCAAGCAAGCTACAAAGTGTGGGGAACATGATAAAAATATACACATTAGGTTGGAGGATGGTGATTTCCCCATTCTCATTACAATACATGTCAATAGCATATGTTTTTAGTTATTTTCAATACATTACTACCTATTATGTAGTTAATTCCGAATAGATATTTGACATGATTTTATCTAGTTGTAATGCATAAAGTATAATTGAAATTATGGATATTCTGAACAAACATGTTGTTATTACCACGTCGACGTAGTCGAACTACGTTTCAAATTTGCAAACTTTGAAAATTATAAAATGTTACAATCTGTATTCCGATTTCTTAGCTATTATTGGATAATAAAATAATAACTGATTTTTAAATGAAAAAGGAAATATGTTTCGAATTCGAAAATTAAAATATTCTAACCAGCGGCCAATAGACCGATGAACATTTTGATTTTGTATTTTATTGTACAATATTTATTTTCAAAATCGACAAAATGTTATAGATGTTCCAGTGACACAACATTTTTCAAAATAAACAGTGGAACTTTGGAAGCCGGAATGTTGGACAGAATTAAACAAAGGGTACCACGATGAGATAAACCGCAGTGATTTGCAATAACCACGATGGTCAAACATTGTCACGTATTTTGGTACCCATAACAACGGAGGTTCCACAGTCAACAGGTCATTATTGCCATCATACGCCCATTATAACCGTTGTTGACAACCATGTTCTGTACTAGTGACTTTCTCGTCTTAGAGGTTAAGTCTACTCCCTTAGTTTGTTCTTAATAAAGTCTACCTCCAGGTATTCCCGTGATATCCTTAGTCGGGTTGGGATGATTGTCGTTGCCACAATTTCTGTACAATTTTCCCGCAGTCTCTGCTTCATAGTAGTATCAGTGGGAAGTTTGCTAATCCCACTTTTTATCGGTCTTTGATTAGTGCTCTGTAGTATCTCACCATCACTTATCTGAATCTTGCATTAGTAGTTAATTCTTCCAGTATCTTTGAGATCCCTATGACAATTATTTGTTGCGGTTACTCGCATTTTTCGGTGTTCGTGGCATGTTGCACTAGGTCTTTTCTATCTGAAAGAATGATTTCCTATAATGAGTTTGTTATTGATTCTTGAGAATAAATAGAAGATTACATCATGTAGTTTTCGATTCGTAAGGTAACTACAACTCTAACTCTAACAAATCCTAATCCTCTATTTGAATAAGTCTAACACCCTTTTCAAGCGAAGCATTGGATTCTCAGAGACGTAAAGGTTGGATCGGAAAACTCAAACAAAGGACGAGAGAGACCATTGGTAAATATGTGTGCAATCTTGAGCGTAGTGGGAACATGAGCAACACGCAACTTTCTAGCCGCAGCTAACTCCCGAACAAAATGATAGTCGGTGTTGATGTGTTTCGCCTGCTTGTGAGCAACTGGATTCTGAGCTAAGAAAATCGCACTACTGTTATCGCATAATAGGTTTGGAGAACCAGAAAGCAGAACACGAAGATCTCGTAGGAGATGAGTCAGCCAGAAAATCTCGAAAGCCGTGTTAGCGAGACCACACAAATTTGGACTAGATTCTAGAATGAGAAACAGTGGGATGCTTTTTAGCACTCCAAGAAACAAGGTTTTCACCAATAAAGACATCATTTCCATAAGTGGAACGTTAGGTCTCAAGACAGCGGGTCCAATCAGCATCAGAATATCCCAACACCATGAGAGAGCTGGCAGAGCGAAAAGAGAGACCAAAGTGCAAAGTTCCTCAAACATATCAGAAAATCCAAGTAACTACAGAAAAATGGTCATCTCAGGGGTCCTGAAGATAGTGACTAACCGTGTTGACCGCAAAAGCCAAATCTGAACGAGTAATAGTCAAATATGGTAAAGCCCCGACCAAAGAACGATAAAGTGTTAGATTCCGAAATGGAGGACTGGTGGTACTGTGGAGCTGAGAACCGAGCACAAATGGAGTGGAAACTAGAGCTGCATCAGACATCTCGGCACGAGTAAAAATATCCTTGGCATACTTAGCCTGACTAAGAAGAAGACCTGAAAGAGTGGTGAAACTTACAAGCTAAGAAAGTAATAAAGAGCACTTGAGTGCTTAATGGAAAAACCTGATGCGTGCGGACAATGAAATGCCGAAGAATAGTCAAATCGTTACATGTAAGAATGATGTCATTGACATAAACCAACAAGTACAACAACGATGATCCCTAAGACAAAAAATAGAGAAGTGTCAGCCAAGCTACACTGAAAACTGAGCTGAACCAAGTAGGTGCTGAAATGCTGAAACCATGCCCGAAGGACTTGCTTGAGGCCATAAATAGCATTTCGTAAGAGACAGACATAATTATGATGAAGTTGGTTCTTGTAGCCGACTGGTTGCACCATATAAACCGGAAAATCAAACATGTCATTGAGAAAGTCGTTCTTGACATCCAGCTGATGAAGAGGCTATGAGCGCATAGTGGCTATAGAAAGAATTATACAGACGGTAGAGGTTTTGACCACGGGGAGGTGGTCAAAGTCAAAACCAGGGATCTGAGAAAACCTTTAACCACAAGACAAGCCTTGTGGCGATCAACTGTGCCATCTGTACGATACTTCAGCTGATAGACCTACTTGAAGCCAACAATGTTGACATCTGATGGTCATGGAACCAAATCCCATGTGTGGTGTCCACAAAGAGCTGCTATCTCATCATCCAGAGATGAAACCCAAGCTAGATCCTGAAGGGACGAAAGATAATCTGTTCTGTATGGGCAAGCAAATCAGCAGGAAAACCATGGGAAACAATGTTAGAATAATCTCTGCGCTGAATAGTACCATTCGTGGACCGAGTAGCCATCCGGTGAGGACAAGGCCAAGGTGAAGAGACCGGAGAAGCAGTCGTAGATGGCAACATGACCGGTGAGGTGGCTGGAGAACCAGAATGACTGGTCAACAAACCGGGTGACCTAGCTGGCGAATCAGGTGAGCTGATCGATAACAAGATAGGCGGAGCAGGATATGTTGAAACAGCCACTGGATGGTCTGAATCGGAAGAGCAGACAAACAGGGTGCCGTAGTTGATAAGAAAGATAGCATCGATGAGCCAGAATGGTTGGAAACCAAAGTGATTATCCGAGCATGAAGAGATGTCACCGTGGAAAAATAAGAATTATCAGCTGATGCATCAGCGGGATAAAAAAAGTAGAGACATCCAGAGACAACAGAGATACATAAGTAGAACTATCAGCATAAGGGACAAAAGTTTTGTCAAAAAGAGCATGTCTGGTGACATATATCTTTCCAGACGTAGGATACAAACATTGATATCCTTTGTACTGGAAGCTGTACCGAAGAATGATACATGGAAAACTACGAGGATAGAGTTTGTGAGTTGCATATGGACGAAGAAAAGTTACACACGACAACCAAATGCATGGAAGTTCGTGGATATGTGAATCCGTCCATTAATAATTTCATATGGTGATTGTCCGCCAAGAACATGAGTGTTCAGCCAATTTATAGTTTAAGAGGCTGCGGAAAAGGTGTGAGACCAGTGGGAGAGAGGGACATGAAAGTGGTATAACATAGACAAGCCTATCTCACCAATGTGGTGATGCTTGCGCTCAGCCCGACCCTTATCCTCAAGAGTATACGGGCAAGAAATTTGATGGTGAATGCCCTTTGTCTGAAAGTGAGAGTGTAAGTGACAATTTACGAACTCAGTCCCCCCATTACTCTGAAACACCTTAATGGTGGAAGAGCACTGGTTCTCAACAAAAGCCTCAAACTAGCAATAAACATCCCAAAAATCATATTTGCGGCCCAGTGGGTAAAACCACGAGAGTCGTGAATGATCATCAAGGAAAATAGTATAGTAGGAGAAACCATCAGCAGATAAAATAGGAGAGGTCCCCCATAAGTCATAATGAAATAGATCAAGTACCTTAGCTACTCGTTTATCATTTGTATAAATAGATAAACGCTTCCCTTTATCCTTTTAAATGCATCACAAAGGGAAGGTTTAGGCAAAACCGATGAGACAGATAAAGATCCAGAAGCTTGCAAACCAGAAATAATAGAATGCCGAACATAACCAAGTCTAATATGCCAGGTTTACAAAGATGCACACGACTTATTTGATTCTACATTAGACAACAAAACAGATGCACTATAGTCTAAAACATAAAGCCCATGTTCACTATGACCGTGCCCCATAGTTTTACTGGTGATTTTATGTCGATTAATGAATGAGTGATCGTCAAAGCAAACAATAATATTTAAATTCTGAGTAAATTTGTTAATCAAAAGAATTTTTTAGTGATATCGGGCACAATAAGCACATCATCAAGAGACAGAGATTTAGAAATTCGAGAATCACCAATATGTGTAATAGGGAGTTGAGAACCATTACCAAAATAGACACGGGAAGTACCATCATAAGGTGTTAAATTATCAACAACACTGGGGGACGATGTCATATGTCTTGTGGCGCCAGAATCTAAAATACACTTGGAGCCATGGTTCTTGAACTCCGATATACCTCTAAAATAAGTCATATTGCACATTGAAAAAGTGGAGAAAAAAATATATTACGTAGGAGCAGCTGGACGCATATTAACACGTGCAGGAGACACAACGAGTGCATGGAACGCATGCACAGGAGACACAACGAACGTGTGTACGCACACACGGGAGACACTGCTGGAGATACTATGGGCGCATGGAAGACACGCGCCGGAGATATTGCATGCGCGTGAATCTGACCGCTGCAGAAAAACCATAGCAATTAAATTGTCGAGTGAAGGCATCTGAGGGAATGGAGCTTGGCCAGAGATGAGGCCATTGTAGATCTTGATTTTCAAGGTGTGGAAGCTTGGCCGGAGACGAAACCCCTGTAGAACCTGATTTTCACGGCGACGAAGCTTGACTAGAGATGAAGTCGCTGCTGGATTGCCACAAAAGCTAAGTTGGTCCGAGACTTAGAAGATGCCGTTAAGAAGGAATTTCCAGAGGATAAGGCTGAACTTTGTCTGAGAAGGAAGGCCCGGGAACCTGGACATCGAGAAGAGTCTGAGGTTGACCAAGATTTGCTACCGGGAGAGGAACAGAGAGAGGCGCAAGAGAAAATTGAATTCCTGCTGGTAATTTTTTTCCAGAATCTGATTGGAAATTGACTAGAAGTTTGGTCATAAAAGTGAGAGGGGGAGGCTGGTGAATGGAAATTTTTTTTAGGGTTTAGGATTTAGGGTCAAAACTTGATCTGATATCATGAAAAAATAATTTCCGGTAATGAGTTTGTTATTGATTCATGAGAATAAATGGAAGATTACATCAGAGATTCATAGAGTCGTAAGGTAACTACAACTCTAACTCTAATGAACACTAGTATTCTATTTGACTATGTCTGACACTTTCAATCACACTCTCTTCTGTGGTGTTGGACTACTCTGATGCAGATTGGGCACGTTGCCTTAAAACTCGTCGTTCAACATATGACCATGTTGTCTTTTTTTGGTGGCAATCTCGTATCTTGGAGTGCTAAGAATTAACCCACAGTTTCTTGCTCCAATTTTGAGACTGAGTATCGTTCCTTGGCGGACACTACGAAAGAGGTAGTATGTTTATCTCATCTTTTTCGTGATCTTCGATTTGCATTGTACAGTGCTCCGCTTTTTCTTTGCAACAACAAGAGTGCTATCTTTCTGGTTTAAAATCCAGTTGCTCACAAGAGGGTGAAACATATTGACATTAACTACCACTTTGTTCGTGAGTTGGTTTATTTAGGAAAGTTTCATCTTCATCATGTTTCTACTTCCCTTCAACCTACCGACATATTCACAAAAAGGTTTTCTCATCCTTTTCTTGAGTTTTATAGGTCCAAGTTGTGCATCTTGGGGTATCCGACACTTCACTTGAAGGGTGTAATAGAATAAAAAATTCTAGTGATTAGGTTGAGTTTAGATAATTACTTTGTCCTCAATGTATTTAGTCATTAATCTAAACCTCGTAAGAGGAATTTACTTCTACAATAAGACTAGAATTCCACTATGGTTTAGTACCTTTATGAGTGGGTCTGCTGATAGGCGGCGTATCCATAAACTTATGTACGGACCATTTATTTTTTCCTTCTACATTACATTTGTTAAATTACATACTAAATTTAAAAATTTTGAAAATATATTTTTATATTTTCACATTCAAATACATGTTATTACTTGTTTTAACTTTTAAAATACATAAAAAAATTGCAACATTTAAGGTAAAATCACTGTGAACTGTTCATAATTTTATGGAAATGCCGTCTTTAATGAGACTTTCTCTTTCGCAAAAACTACTCCTAAAAGTTTTAAAAAAATTAGATGCATGAAAAATAATTCTGTTGTTAATACGATGTACATTTACAAGTATAGCAGTGACAAAATGTCTTCTGAAACTAATAATCAATAAACATAATTCGGCCACTTCTTGTGATTAAATAGAGTCAATATATTTTGTTATTCAAGTATATTCAAACAAGAAACCTTAGTTCTTGTAAGATGGTTTAAAAACTACTGAATACGTGGCAAAAGAGCATCAACTCCTGTAAAAGTGTCATGTTCTGTTCAAACTCAGCTCTTGCAAGAGCCAATTTGATGCTGCCTTATCTTGCTTTTGGTTCTGTGTGACACTGGAGCTACTCATGACAGGACTAGGCTCCCCAAAATCTTCCCTTCTTGTTTCTCTTCTCACCATTAGAGCAGAAGAAGAAATCTTTCTCATCCTACCAAAACTTGAACCCAACCCTTCTAAT
>JAULKM010000001.1:18833163-18851816 GCA_032355605.1 Rubia tinctorum
TTTTAAGGTCACACATTAGCTTCATTTGGCAATCGTAGAGCCGATGAAGCTCTTTAACCTACAATCAGTCCATGTATTGAGGTACTAGTTAGATTATTGGAAATATGGTTTAGAACAGGAAGAAGCCTATCAGGATCATTCTGATAAAGCTGTTGTTGAATTATAGCTTTAACATGTGCACAATCATATATCTGTATGGTTCATCCATAAGGATAGCGATTAGGTATTTGATATAACGAAGTAAATATTCGCGTGGGAAACTGCCAGTGGTCATTCTAACTTATAAGCTTGTCAGGATCATCCTTGCTAATTGGATTATGGTTTTAAATGGCGATGACATCTTGTTGTGTTGGGAGTCAATGGATGAAAATCTGAACAATGCTTCACCAGAGCCTGAAATTGCTCTGATAGAATATAGTAAGGGGACAAGAAATAGCTGGCTCATATGGGATTCATATTATATTCAAGTTAAGATCTGAAATCCAATAAAATAGTGCAAACACACGCATGATTTCAACTTCCATAATATCTTCAGCTTAAGGTATCAATCTTGGGAAAGGTGCAGCTGAAGTTATGGAGTTCAGAAGATTTGAAATCGAAAACAATGGTTTTGGATGACTTTCAGGTAAATCAAGTTAAAGTAAAAAAACCTGTAGCTGGAAGATATCTTCATGCAGCAGCATTGCCTTCCTGATACTCCCTATGTTATGCGACTCTATATGGAAAATCTTCTTCGTCGATTGATGCATTACACTCCTCTCCCAGGTGCGTCCTACCCTAAATTCTTGAGTATGCCTCCAGTTGGGAATTCGGTTTGCTGCCAATGAGTTGGTTAAAGTAGTAGTGGAAATTGGATTTAATGCATATTGGAGTTTGGCTCCCATTCCTGAACAGAAGACAGAAACTAAATCAAACTGGTTTCAGTTTAAGAATTGGGTCTTCTCAGTTAATGATTCATGTGAGAATATGATGGATGACAATGTCCAAAAACATCTAGTCCAATCTTGAAGATGAAATGCAGACATAGGTTCATGATGTCATGGTTTTCTTCTTTTCTCTTCTGCTTTTGCTGCTAAATTATAGTCATCACTCGTATGTTGGGCTCTCCATTATTGGGGGGAGAAAAACTTCATCACAATAATTCCTTATCTAAAAATGAAACACGAAAAGCTCTTTGTTTTGATGCGTAAGCATGCATATTCATTAATGCAGAACAATCAACTCGTACTACTGATTATTGAAACATGGAAATCTCGAGTTTGAGTAATTGGATAGCACTAATTTCTAGCCTTATGGACTACTACTCCATCCGCCCCATAAAAAGAGTCGATTTTGTAAAGTTATAAAAAGTATCAGAAAGCGGGCTCTTTTTGTGGGACGGGTGTAGTAATACTGAACATTTGCAGGTATTCTGAATCAATTCATCATGTCTGATTTGGAGTTTTAAACTTTTTGAAGCTACAAGTTTCCTATGCAATACTGACCAATATATGAATTCATTAGAGCTGAATTGTGAGAAATTTAATGATTCTAGAGAACAGTGTAAAGATAACATATGTATGAACACAAACCCTTTTAAAAGTAAAAATTGCTACGTACCTGAAACAAAGAGAAGAGGAAGAAGAGCGATCCTTCGAAGAGTGAAAGGCTCATCGAGTAATCTTACATTCTCATGCCAAACAACCTATCTACCATAAATAACCTTAATCAACACTGACATAATCTTGAAGAAACATTTATCACTGGCAAAAATGTGCCTTTGTTTCTTTCTCCCTTCTTTTCTTGAAGAAACAACAGCAATTGGATCACTTCTGAGTGATGAAATCTTAATATTTCCCAATGACAGGCTGTTTTGAGTGATGGCATGTGTTTGTATTGAGAGATTGTGGGAGAAATGGTATTATTACATTGACCTTAAATTATGCTTTCTATTGTCTCTGCCTTTGTATGTGTGTGTGTGTGTGTTTTCTTTAATATTTTCACTCTAAATCTGTATCCATAATATAGAAAGATCAGAGGAAGAAGGGAAAGGGCCCCATAAGAGAATCATAGTTTTTTTTCCCTCTTTTTTTGTTCACATGATTACAACAAATGGCATTTCCTTAATGTGTGCAAATGATCCGAGGAATGTGGCCCGGATATTCAACCTGGATTTGAGGATTTTGTGAGGAAGCGAGGGAAATGTGGTACTTCTTTGGCAAGACAATTATTTGCTAGCCATCAATCTGATTCTCATGTTAATCTCCACAAATTTTGCAGCTCATTAAATCATGGGATTTATCGAAGTACAAAACATAAGTTATGTTTCGACAAATTGATCTTTTGTATCCATTCTTTTTGGCAATTGGGTGAAACAGAAGTTCAAATGCGGTTCATTTGAGTTGCCTTTCTCATTGGTGCCAATGGGATCAAGAATTTGGTCACATACAACATAGGCAAACAATTTGGATCAGTTTACAAGGATTGACTTGATCCAACTATACCCTAAGTTAATTGTCAAATTGATTTGTTTTTGGTATGTTTGGATTTGGAATCTAAGGTATAATTTCAAACGTTGAATCTTTGATAGTATCTCAAACTACCATGAATTGCCAAAATCATTGAGAAAATTGAGCCCTTAATTGACTACTTTATGATGATGGTGGTGATGGATCCAAGAAATGCATGGTACTAAATGTTAGTCTAGGTACAAACCTGAGCAGAGCTCAAATAGGGACTTTGGAGAATCTTTCTTTTCTTCTGTATTTGGATGAGGTAAATCACTTACTTGGTCCTTAAAGTTGCGGGTTAGTTAAATTTTGATCCTCCGAGTCTCAATTGTTATATTCAGGCTACCAATATATGAAGTTCTTTAAGCAAGGTTTTTACAATGTTTTTCACTAGTCGTGTAGGATTTTTTCCTTTAAAAAAAAATTAAACTGTTAATGATGGGGAGGTTATGGTATCTAACCATTTTTCATATATCAGATTGGGCAAATATGCCTACTAATTGGGTAGGTTAGTAAGACCTAATATCCAAAGCACAAAAAATGCACATCCTTAACTTAGAAAAACATTAGTTTAACAAAAAAAAAACTATATTTTAACTTTAATTGTGATTTTTCTGAAGACAAAAACATGCTAGTGAATTTTAATTTGAAACAAAGTTTTGTATTATACAGTTTGTGAGACTATAGTTAAAATAGAACTTTTAGATGGATAGAGTTTTAAATAGATTTATAGAAAATTTGGTTATAAAGATGGGTTTGAGCACAAATATCAATTTTTTGGGTTGTTGGGCTTAGATAATCGGCAAACTAATTATTCCAATTAAATTATATGAATTTCGTGAGTCGGATTTTTTCTCATTCCCGTGCATCCCGGGTGTTTTTAGAGACAATTTTTTCAACAAAAAAGAGAGAACAATTTCTTCACTCAACTGAAAAAATTCACTCAATTTCTTCTAATCGTAAATATGAATAGAAAAAATTTAAAATTAACTTTATGGTCTGGAATTTAAGAGGAATGGAATCCTCAATGATAAGTTTGGAAAAACTTATAAGACTTCATATACTGAAACTTCTTGTTTTGATAGAGCCAATGCATCTTAACTGTAAGTGTCAAGAATACGTGAAAAAATTGAACTTCCAGAGCTGTATGTTTTCTGACTCAGGGAAAATATTGCTCATGTGGAATTCTTCAGCTACAATCCTATATAGGGATGATCATGGGTCTAGGACCCAACCCATATCCACAGGGTCTAGATCCATTGGGTCGGGTATGAGACCAAAAAAATTTAGACTCATTGGGTTTGGGTCCAGGTATGTGTCTAGATTTTTAAATACGGGTCCGATTGGGCGTCACTCTGATTGTGTGTCGGGAATAACTAGTGTCACAAACATAAGTTTAGGGGGGGTTTTTATATAAAAACTACTAAGCATGCAAAACAAGATAACAAACTATATTAAGCTAGACTTAGCGATATTCGTGTAACATGACATGTAGTTAAATTTAATCCTAGATTCTATTGCATATAAGACATATACATTTATCTCAATGTCTATGTCACACGGTATGGTTGATAGTCAACACTTAACAATGTCTGTCACACAATAGTACCTAAGTCCATTTTCATCCTATCAACACCGCCTACGTAATTAGGGAGAGTGTGTTGGCGATAAAAGGAATCCAGACTGCTCACCTCTCTCCCCATAGAGGAATTATATCCTGAGCACTCCACTATGAACGTTTCTCCCAAGACCTATAGAGGCAAAGAGATCGTCGTCTCATGACAACTCTAGGGTTGAAACGACAATGGTCGATACACTACAACCCTAGTTGCTAAGAACTATCATGACTTGTTTATCAGGGCACATTACATCCAGTCAAAATTAGCCATAATGCTGGTATGGAGTGCTGCTCACGTACCTATATGCTTACACTCACATAGCAGAGAACTCACGCTCCAGCATATCCTAACTGGACAATCCCAAGGGGCAAACAAGCCTAGCACAACACATGGAACACATCACTGCAGTGTATAATAAAAATATATAACATGTATTTCACGTAAACATAAAGATCAAATCAAACATGATATTCATAAACATAAAAAGATAGGGAGACCTAGAATCTCACAAAATCACTGCTTAGTCATGAATAAAAATTTAATCCCCAAGTAATTACACTGCTCCATGAACACTGAAACCATTATTTAAAGCATAATGCCATATGCATGAAACTAGGAAATAATAAAAGAAGAGAGAAGGGTAAGTCCATTTCTCTGTCTACCTACACTTAGAACTAGGAAATTGAAACTACAATAATGAAGGCTCTCTGAAATCCTAGTAAACTAGTGATATTTATATAGTACGCAAGAAATGGGCCTTAGAGAGGCCCAAAACAAGGGGAAACCCTAGCAGCCACGTTGGCATGGTCCGTGCAATAGTACGCAACCTGTGCCGTGCACAGACCATCAATTGGAAACGCTTCTTCGGCCAACTAAGCGTGCGGCCCATGCAATTCCTTGTTGGCCGCCGAATGGATGGATACTTTGACTGTCTGAGCAGTGCGATATGTGTGATACTTTGCAGGTCATGGACTGGAGTTAAGTTCTTCGTCTTCTGATTTCTCAGCCATGCAGATAGCCAAGGGGCACAGATTGGATCTTCATGTCAAGGGCCATGGAAAAAGGACACGACCCACGCTAGTACTTAGCTGCATGACTATCTTGATTGGCACATGCCATTCAATATGGCATCGGTCATGCCAGTCTTCTAAATATTTGGACTTCAACTCTTTCTCTTAGGAACATTCCATATACTATAACAATTATGTGTGTGGCCTTTGGTCTACTACCATCCTTGCGAATGACCTTGGATATCTTCTACCATTCTTACGAATGGCCTTCACTAAGTCTACAATGAAGTTCTTACGAGCGATCTACAATGAAGCTTATAAAATAGGATCTAGATGCTCATAAGGACATAGAATCCATTAGATCTAAATAATCTACAAAATGAGAGATTTAGACAAGAAAACCAAAAAAGACTATCTAAACCCCATGTGATATAAACTCAACTAAAACTAGCAATCAACCATACAAAAACTACTAACATATGTTCTAAATGCATTAGGAATCACATACTTTTAGGTGCACATCAATTCCTCTAAATTTAAACCTTTACTCATCCTTAAGTAAACAAGAATGAGCAAAAATCCAATCAAAACATAGCATGCAAAGAATTCCCCAAAACATTCAACATTTATTCCTAGACTACCCTAGTTCCCCCAAAAAACATAAGAATCTCTCAACTCTCACATCCCGAAGAAACTAAGATAACCTATCCAACCAACATACCAATGCAAAGGTGAAGTTCACAAAAATGAATGTGTGAAGCTAAGTTACTCTACCAAAAGAACTATTAAAATACAATCAAAGAGAAGCATACGATTTTTTTAAATTTCTCTCATTTTACCTAGGAGTCCTTCCTGATTTTCATCATAGCATCCCACATTTTTTTTCTTTTCAAGATCACTTCTCACCTTTTTCCACACCATTTGGCCTCTCACTTTTGCATAGATTTTTCAACCTATCCGGGACTTCCCCATTGTTTCCTAAGTCGCCCTTTTAGGTTTTTGACTTAGTTAGGTATTTTTTTTCATTTTTAATTTTTCAATTTTTGTGTGTAGCATAAAATGCCCCAAAGGTGGCCTTCATGCTAAAATGAGTGATGTGCACCATATAGCAAGCGTTGGCCGATGCATTTAACACATTTATTATCATCTTTTATTTGGTTGATTGCTAGTTTTTGTTAGGTTTGCACGACAAAGGTTTTAGACGATCATTATTGGTTGTCTTGTTTAAATCCTGAGTTTTTTAGACTTGATTAGAACTAATGGATACTTTGTATTCACGGGAACCTAGATCTTCCTTTTTTATCTCATCATTAGGTGGCTCGTGAGTGCCTTTTATTTTCTTTTGTAGAAAGGCACGAACCTTATGTTGTGGTAGTAGATTTCAAGGTCACCCGCAAGGGTGGTAGTAGATTTCAAGGACACGAACCTAAATTCGTGGTGGTAGATGGAATTGGGAAGAAAGGTGGATTAGGAGTTCACAAAGAGGATTGTTATCCGGGAGCTACAAAAAGTTCTAGGAAAGATCCAAGAAGAATCAGCCTTTGAGGGTAGCACCATTGGATTCCTCTTTTCAAGCGCTATAAAATCGACTACAATAACTCTCAAATCGGACAGATGGTTCATCTGGAGCAAAGAAGTTTGGAAACCGAACCAGCAGTGGTGGACAAGGACCACATTAGGCCGGAACAAGGCCAAAGGTAGCAAGGCCGGTACCATCCTGCACGGCCCATGTCAAGGAGCCTTGGTACGACACTTACCACCTGACATGGTCTGTGTTAATTTCATGCACGAGGGGTCCCAGTTTTGGCAGGACGTGCACTCCAAGTCACATTTTCACTCAAAAATTGGCTATGAATGGGAGCGGGAGGTTCTGTTTTACATGGCCCGCACCATTTCAAATCACAAATACCAACACCAGCCCATTGGGTGAGAAGAATGACGTGGGGCACACTAAGGTACTGATAAAAATGAGGATCCAGCCGACGTAGCGTGCCAAATGACGTGGGACGCGGATCAGAAGGAGCAAAACGGAGAGCCAGCTGACGTCCCACGCCGGCTGACATGGGACATGCTGGCACAAAAGGTATGACCCGTGCCAAAGATAGCAGGTCGTGCCAGCATGACGGGAATGGCCCATGCTAGGACCGGCGAGCGGCACCATCACGAGGCCCCCTCGACTGGCACGGGCCGTGTGAGGAGGCACCTCCCGTGCCAATTGCGGCTGCTGGGGCTTTTGGCCAATTTTGAGCCTATTTTTAGGCCCAATTTTCTACTACGATATAGATAGACCAAGGTCAATTAGGTTAAAAGCTTAGTTTCATATTTTCACTTTCAAGAGTAGCTTAGAGAGAAAAAACTCTCTTGATTCTCTATAGATTTCTTTCTTTTCTTCTTTTATTTTCCTTTTTACCCATATGACATTGAATCTGATGAAATATTTGGATTCAATGTCTAGGGAGTAGTTTATTAAACTTTGGAATTAGATTTTTATTCATGTGTTAATGTTTATTTTGTGAGATTTCTAGATCTACCTATTTCTATGTGTTTTGTGATCATTATGTTGGCTTGTTATTATTATTATTATTGTGAATTCCATGATTGGGACACTTTGCTGGCACACATCTAAGTCTATTTTCATGTTGGTGCACTATTTTAACCCCCGGTTAAGGAAGCCTAGATGCGCTTGGGGTGACGATAGTCCAGAACTTGGCGTGTGCACGAAGGTTACCATTGTTAATCGTCACAATCGACCATGCTCTAGTTAGTCGACCAAAGAAGTTAGAAGGGTTGCGGGTAGAGATAGATTAGGTAGAAAAACTAGGAATCACCTCATTGATCCTAGATCCATCAATAAAAAGGCTATTTCCTTTGCCTTTGTAGGCCTAGGGGTAGTTTCGTTTGTGGTGTTTCGCCTGGAACTTAATCGCACGGGAGAGAATCAGACCTGCACAATGAGACATAGTCATTGTTGCAATCTCCTAGTTGCAGAGGCGATGCTGATGAAAGAGTATCTGCACATCTCTATGTGACAGATAAAGGGAAGTTTTGACCATTTTCCGCACCACGTGACACATAGACTAGAATAGGGTTTAGTTCTTATATTTGATGAAATATATGATCGAAATGACATTAACCATGTACACAAATATTCCCCCAATGCTAGTTTATATAGTTTATTATCATGTTTGCATGTTAGTAGTTGATAGTTGAAAATCCCCCCAATGGTTATTTTACCAACACTCGTTATTACTAAAACGTGGTCGGATTGACGACTCCATCACGATTGTGCGTAGATATTTTTAGATTCCTAACATCTCTTTGGACAACCTCGGCACTTTCCACCATCTACCATTCTTGTAGTGTAGTAGTAGGAATGAGAGCAACTTATAAATTTTATCTTTGACCCTTAAAACATAGACATCCTCATCTCTTGTGTTTAACGATGCACCAGGAAGGGGCAGGTCAAATTTTGGCACCGTTTCCAGGGATGGTAGTTCAACAGCCTAGTTATTAGCTTGCATGGTATGTTAGTAGAGTAATTAGTGTTGTTTTTTTGTGCTTTCTAGTTGTTGAGCTTCTTTGGCTGGTTCCTTGTTATTTTTTACTTTTCTGATTGTCTTGTTCTTAGTTGGGTATTGTTAGCTCCCAGTTTATGGTACATAATTGTACTAATAATTTGGGAGTCTTGCATTGTCCAACAGACTATACAGGTGGAAATCCAAGAAGGAAAAGAAGGCCTAAACAAGAGGTTCCACGGGAGCTGGTTATTACGATTGAAGAAAGAAGATACATGGCGGAGGACAACCACACTTTTAGGGGGTTTATGGCTCCAAACTTGGAGAGTTAACCTCTTTGCATTATCTTCTAGCCTTTACTGCCTAATGTTACATATGAACTGAAGAGTGGGATGATCCATTACTTGCTGACCTTCCATGGGATGACTAAAGAGGATCCAAACAAGCATCTTTCAGAATTCCATTTAGCGTGTACCAATATGAAGCCTGCATGGGTCTCAGAGGAAGTTTACAATCTACTATTGTTTCCTTTCTCACTTAGGGATTAGACCAAATATTGGTTACATAATCTTCCTCCAGGTTGTATAACATCAAGGATGGATATGAAGCTCCATTTTCTAGAAAAGTACTTCCTAGCTTCGAAGTCAGAGGGATTGTAGAAGCAGTTGTCCAACATCTCTCAATTTTCCAATGAGTCCCTCTATAAGTATTGGGAGCGCTTCAAGAGATTGTTGGAAAGTTTCCCGTATCATCCATTAAAGGAAGAAGATTTTTTTAAAAATTATTTCTTTGAAGGCTTGCACGATGATGATATGTGCATGTTAGCACCACTTGCTATGGATCAATCACCAACAAGAGCCCAGGGGAGGCTATGACACTCTTTGAAGAAATGGAAAATTACACAAGGCAATTTGGTACATGATCAAGGGTGAAGCCCGTGGAGGAACTAAATCAAATCCCTAAGCTAGAGGAGCAAGTCCAAGCTCTTATTTCCATGATAAAAAAGTTCATGAAAATGGGAGTCTAACAAGAGAAAGTGTACCGTGTATACATTCTTGATCATCACACAGATTCATGTCCATAAGTGGTGGGTGATTTGGAAGAAGTCAATGTGTTGGAGTTTAACAACGGAGGAAATAGGCCACAGTTTGCTAAGGGGCAACCACAAGGTTTCCTGGGGAATCAAGGGGGAGAAAGACAAGATCCCTATGCAAACACCTTCAACCCGAGGTATCGAGATCATCCCAACTTCCATTTGAGAGAGGAAAATCAACCACAAGGTTACAACCAAGGAGGACAAGGTCCACCTTAACACTATCCAAAGGATGAAGGGCCTTCCAACAACAACGACTAACTTTACAAGTCAGACCAAGATTATCCTTGATGCAATCTCTCAATTGCCTAGAATCAAGACGTCGTTGTTGAGCGTACAAGGCAAGAGATTGAAGATTTCGGGACTAGGGCATTCTCAAGCATTAAAAATCTTGAGTTTCAAGTCGGGAAACATTCCACATCGGTAAACTAACTTAAAGCTAAGGAGTCCGGAAAGCTTCCCTCCCAATAGGAGATTAATCCAAGGAATGTGAGTGCCTTAAAACTTAGAAGGGGGAAGGAAGTGCGCAAGCCCGGGAAGGAGATCCTACCAGAAAATGACTTGATTGAAGAACACAAAAAAACAAATTTAGAGGAGCGAGAATTGGTTGTGGAGAAGCCCATCAAGGAGATTCTAACACTCGAGGCATGGGTGAACCTCCCAGAACCTTTCCCTAATGCTCTTAGGGGAAGGCTAAAGGTGATAACCAATGATGAGCAGTTCTGGAAAATCTTCAAAAAGGTGAAGGTTAGCATTCCTATCTTGGATTTGATTGAACATGTGCCTTTGTATGCTAAATTCTAGAAAGTTGCATGAATGAAAAATAGGAACAAACCACTTAGAAAGATAGGAAAATTGAAAGTAGGGGGAGTTTCCACACTTAATCATAGAAAATTGCCTAGAAAATGTGATAACCCCGACATGTTTTCAATTCATATTTCTTTAGGTAGTAAAATGGGGAAAAATACTATGATTGATCTTGGAGCTTCCATGAATTCCATTCCTTCTTGCATATATGAGAACCTAGAAACAGGGGAACTTAAAGAGACTAGGGTGATTGTCCGGCCAATCATTCTCAAGATAGTCCCCGTGGACTAGTTAAGGATGTAATGGCCCGAGTAGACACATTAGTGTTTTTTGCAGACTTCTATGTCCTTGATGTTGCGAACAATGGTGGTGCAGCCTCAATTTTATTGGGGAGACATTTTCTTAAAACATCAAGGACAAATATTGATGTTCATTCGGTAACACTAACCTTACAGGATGGCATTGATAGAGTAGGTTTTGATATTTACAAGTCTTAGTATGATTCACCTAACCCCTCTCTTGTGTGCAAAGGCATAACTTTGTGTGAAGAAGATGTTTAACATGATGACTCTTGCATGATAGAAAATGATGACTTCCTTGATGTGACTCCTGATGATAACATGAGGATAACTTAATTGATGAGATTTTTTATGACCTTCAAAGTGATGAATAATTCCTATCTTACACTTTAATTGTGATGATCATGTCGATAACAATATTTCCTTGCATGATGTTAGTCATGAATTATCTCTTGGATTGCTATTCTATGCTCACTAACATGAAAAGGTTAGTGGAGAGTGGCAAGGACGTAAAACACCCTCAACCACCTCTTAAAACCAAGGGAATGGATAAGGACTTGACATTGGCTATGAATGGATACTCGCTTTTCTTGGCAAACAAAGCGCTCAAAGGTAAGGATGACACCTTGTGGAGACCTTTTCATAAGGATGTTATCATGGATGGAGTAGTTGATGACGACTCCGGAGACCCAACAATAGGTGCTTTAAATTAAATTCATGAAAAAGGAATAAGTCGTGAGGACAACAATAAATATACCGTGCTCGTTCTTGCTTTGTTTTAATATCTTTTGGTAGATTTTGCATGTTTTTAGTATTTGACAAAGATTTTTGAGATGTAACTCTTGTTGATTGATGAGTTTGAGTTCAAGTCTCATTATTTTTGAGTGAAAGGATATCGAATTGTTTGGTGACAGTATTTTTGGGGAAAGGGGGAAAAAGGCACTGACCTCGTGCCACACCCATTGGCACTAGGGGGGGGGGGATCATGCTGAATTCTGGCACAGCTCATTCCGCTTGGAACAGCCCGTGTTGAATTCGGGCATGGACCATGCCAGATGATTTGCACAAGGGGTGCCTGGTGTCAGACTTAATATGTTGCGATTTTTGGGCCAAAAATTCAGATTTTTTGAAATTCAAATTATGAGCTAAAACATTAAATTCTTGGCTCATTAATCCAGAAAAATCTTTGTTTTCCCTCAATTGTTAGTGTAAATAGTACATTGACACCTCCCTTATGCATAAATTGATTGGTACTTTTTTCCCTCTCTCTCTCATTTTCAAAAATGTCATCCTTATCTCATGTGTAACTCTTTTTTATTCACATTCTTTGCTGAAAATAATTATCCATAGTACATTACCTCACCCATAGGATTCATTTAGCTCATTAACATTTCTCAAGAACACTCCCTCTCACTCTCCTTGGGATATCTCGAAATTTTTGAGCTATTTTTCTCAAAAATTAGCATTTGTTTGCTTCTTCTTGTTTGGATTTTTCATCTATTGGCTTCAAATTCCTGGTATTCCTTTGATCTCTATATTTACTTGCTTTATTTAGCATGATGGTGATTTGATGAGAAGCTTTGTGCTTTGAAATATGTTGAAATGTTCTTGGGAGAATGTTTTTGGGTTATTTGAATGATCTTGTGCTAAACTAAGTGTGGGGGTGGGTGTATTGTTCTTGTTCTTTGATTATGTTATTTTCATTGAATGTGATGATTTAGGAGTGATTATTATTAATTTCATGCTACTCTTGATGGGATGTTATGATTATTCTTGGATTGATTGTTTAGAAATGATGTTTCTTGATTGAAATACCCTTATGAGAAGATAACATGTTTTGGGAATGTTGTGGCTATTTGGGAAGAAGTGTTCTATGTGAATAAGTCTTGATGCATGCCTTTAATTTTCCTTGCATTACCACCTTTTTATTGATGTGAATAGGATGTCTCCAAAGAGACCTAGGTCGGAGAAATGGACATCTTCCCGGGGTGAAGGGAAGAAGCCGGCCAAAGTTGTGAAACGAGGGCCAGAAAATACCCTTCCTCTCACCCTCGCTTGCTTGGTTGATGAATTCATAGTTTAAAAAAATTTCTGGGAGCGCCACCCGGAGTTTGAGGTACCTAAGTGGTTTAAAGCTTACCATCTTAGAAACAAAGTTTACTTGCAAGGAGACGTTGGGAGCTTTAGGCCAACTAGAGCCCATCACATACTTTCTTAATAGGATAGGCTTAGAGGGCTTCTTGGACAAGCACTCGAAGACCTATGTTCGATGAACTTTGGAATTCTTGGCAACTTTGGATCAAATAAAGGATAGCTAGGGGAAGAGAATCATTTGATTCCACTTGGACGACATTGAGTACAATATGTCTCATCAGGACATTGTTCAAGCGTTCAGGTGTAAGTGTGGGAAAGAGGTTTTGAGAACACACTAACAAGGTCGTCCATTTTTTGAGCACTTTTTGGAGGATTCTCTCTGCTGGCACCGAAAGGAAGCATCTTTGCAAGAGTATGGCGATTGTCCATCCGGCGATGAGACATATGCAGAGATTATTGTCCACGGGGGTATTCTATCACGGAGAGCTCTCACAGTGTCCCGGGTTGGAAGTCCAAATCCTTTCGGCAATGAATCAGGAGGGAAACTTTTACCCAAACATGGTTTCAGCTTTTGTAGATGAATGGCTTTCCATGGGAGAGAGAAGGGTGGAAAGATCTCTATGGGTGGCATGGTTGGGATTCTAACCCAGCATTTGGGGCATCCGATCCACTCTTCTTTCGCGTTGGCAAATTTGGAATTCTTAGGTACACGGTATACAATGGACAAACTTGTGAAGGCGTCCATGGTTGCCTCCATGACTTCAAAATATCTCTTTGTATGGCTATATGGTGGTTCCACGATGTGCAAATTTTTTATTCTCCCCCAACCGAATTGTAAAACGATCAATCATGATACGGTGTTGGATGATCTTTTCTTAGCCCTATATTCGAAGTTTGAGAATGATTTCAACAAAATCCTCTAAAACCCAGACATAGATGTCGAGGAGGATGACGACAAGACCCCAGTTAGGGGACCCCCTAGCTGCACTCACCTACCCGCTGACATAATTGACCATTTCCATGTTTTTGGGGAGCAACTCTCTAGTTCTACCCAACTTGTGTGGGATATCAGTGAAGTGGTAGGGGGATTAGCATTCAATTGGAGGAATTTTTAAGTAGGGTAAGTTCTATTGAGGGTACAATGCATGATTGGTGGTCTAGGTTATACACCATTGAGCAGGAAATGACCGAGGAGTTTTCCATTATAGATGAGAGATTGGATGTCCACGAGGAGTCTATCAAGGAAGTGCTTGAGGGGCTTTACATTTCGAAGCTCGATGGCTTTCGAGATGTTATCCCTATTGAGAGGCATGAAATGTGTCAAGAAGAAAGGTGGAGGAGGAGCGAGACTCGACATTTGAGGAGCGAACCATCAGAGTTACATGAGTGAGTTTCATTACTTCCCTTCTCTTACTTATGGTTTATATTGATTCATCACATTCGGTACAATGCTTGGTTTAAGTGTAGGGGAGGGAGTAGTGAAACGCTTAGGAGTTTTCATCTCAGAATTCCTTTGTATTTTTGGTGATTGTTTTGTTTGGTGTCTTTTTGGTGTTACCTTTAGTTTTAGGGAGCTTGGTAGAAACTTTGGTGGTGTAATATTTAGTTAACTATCATTTTTTTTATTTTGGGAATGTTTTTGGGATGAAACTTTGGTGGTGTAATTTTTTGTTTTCTATGATAATCTATAGTATGAAGCTTAACTTTGGGGAATGTTGTGCTACACAAATAAAAAAATTGAAAAATTGAAAAAACAAAAATATATATACCAGCTAAGTTGGAAATCCAAAAGGGAAACTTAGGAAAAAAATGGGAATGAAAGCCCGGATAGGTCGAAAGGCCTAGGTAAAAATGAGAGGCTGGACTCGGCTAAGTTTGGAAACTTAGGCAAAAATGAGAGGCATGAGGGAAAAATGTGAGATGGTGAGATCAGCATGTGTGAAAGCTAGGATGAAAACCCAAAAGGGCTCCTAGGAAAAATGAGAGAATATGAGAGAAAATGGAAACTAAGTTGAGGATCTTGTGCATTATCCTTGGTTGTAACTAAGTCAAGAATATTGAGTTATCCTTAGTTACAACCGAGTTGGGGATCGTTGGGATTATCCTTGATTGTTTTTTCGGAAATAACTCTTGCATTATTTTTGGCGGACTATTTGGTTGATTATCCTTGGTTACACGGGCCACCGACAAGAAGTGCTTCCTCAGCTGCGGCCCATGAAATTCCTTGCGGGACACCGTCTAGAAGGGTGCTTTGGCTGTCTGAGCGGCGTGGCACGTGTGATACTTTGCGGGCAATGGATTGGAGTTAAGTTCATCATCTTTTGATGGCGCAGCTGTGCACACAACCAAGGGGCTCGAATTGGATCTTCATGTGAAAGGGCACAGGTCGTGGAAAATGACATGGCCCAAGCTAGTACTTAGATACACGACCATCTTCATTGTTACGGGCCGTTCAATATGGCACCAGCCATACCAGTCTTCTAAATCTTTGGACTTCAACTCCTTCTCTTAGGCACATTCCACATACTACCATGATTAAGCGCGTGGACTTTGGTCTACTACCATCCTTGCGAATGAGCTTGAATATCTTCTGCCATTCTTACAAATGGCCTTCACTAAGTCTACTCTGAAGTGCTTACGAGCGATCTATAATGAAGCTCATAAAATAGAATCTAGATGCTCGTAAGGAAATAGAATCTGTCAGGTCTAAATAATCTACAAAACGAGAGATTTAGACAAAAAAATCAACAAAGACTATCTAAACCCCTTGTGATGTAAATGCAACCAAACCTAGCAATCAACCATACAAAAACTACTAACAAATTTTCTAAAAGGGTTAGAAAATACATGCTTTTAGGTGCACATTAATTCCCCTACACTTAAACCTTTAATCATCCTCGAGTAAACAACATTGAGCAAAAATCCAAGTGAAACATAGCATGTATAGAATTCCCCAAGAGATTCAACATTTATTCCTAGACTACCCTAGTTCCCCCCCAAAAACATAAGAATCTCTCAACTCTCACATCCCAAAGAAACTATGATAACCTATCAAACCAACATACCAACTCAAAGGTGATGTTCACAAAAATGAGTGTGTGAAGCTAAGTTACTCTACCAAAAGAACTACCAAAAGACAATCAAAGAGAAGCATAAGAATTTTTTAGATTTCTCTCAATTTCTCTCAATTTTCCTAAGAGCCCTTTCTGGTTTTCATCCTAGCATCCCACAATTTTTTTCTTTTCAAGATCACTTCTCACCTTTTTCCACACCATTCGGCCTCTCACTTTTGCATAAGGTTTTCAACCTATTCAAGCCTTTCCCATTGTTTTCTAAGTTGCTCTTTTGGGTTTTCGACTTAGCTAGGTATCTTTTCATTTTTAATTTTGTTTTCTGTTGCATAAAATGCCCCAAAGATGGGCTTCATACTACAATGAGTGATGTGCACCATATAACATGTGTTAGCCAATGCATTTAACACATTTATTATGATCTTTTGTTTGGTTGATTGCTAGTTTTAGTTAAGTTTGTACCACAAAGGGTTTAGACGACCATTCTTGGTTTTCTTGTCTAAATTCCGAGTTTTGTAGACTTAATTAGAACTAATGTATACTTTGTATTCACGGGCGCCTAGATCTTCTTTTTTGATCTCATCATTAGGTGCTTGTGAGTACTTCCATTTATTATCTTTTGTAGAAGGCCATGAACCTTAAGTCATGGTAGTAAATTTAAAGGCCACTCGCAAGGGTGGTAGTAGATTTGAAGGCCACAAACCTAAATTTGTTGTAGTAGATGGAATTGGGACCAAGAAAGGCAGATTCAAAGTTCACAAAGACTAAGTCCAAAAAAGAATTGTTTTCTGGGAGTTGTACAAAGTTCGAGGAAAGATCCGAGAAGAATTTTCCCTTGAGTGTAGCACCATTGGAATATTCTTCTTAAGCTCTATAAAATCGACCACAAGAACTCTCAAATAGAATCAACGGTTGATTCATAACGAAGCAAAGAAGTTTGGCAACCTTACCTGAAGCGGCCGACACAAACCGCCTTAGGGGGCACGAGGCCAAAGCTAGCATGGCAGTACCACCACCACAGCTTGTGTCAGGGAGCATTGGAACAACCCATTCAACCCTACATGAGCCGTGTAATTTTCCAGCATGAGGGTTCACCGTTTTGGTAGGCCGTATCCTCCAAGTCACATTTTCACTCTAAAACGGCTAAGTATGGGACTGGGACATTCCGTTTTACACGGCCCACACCTTTTCAAGTCATAAATGCCAAGACCAGCGCACGGGCTGTGACAAATAACGTGGGGCGTACCAAGGTACTGAGCAAAAGGAGGATCCAATTGACAGGACGTGCCAAACGATGCAGAACGTGGATCAGAAGGAGCAAAAAAGAGAGCCAGTCAACAGCCCGAGCTGGTTGACACGGGATATGCCAGCACGAGGGGCATGGGCAGTTAGGCCATGCCAACACTATTGAAACTTCCCTTGACAAAGCTAGCAGGTAGCGTCAGCACAATATGAACGGCTCGTCCCAGGACCGACGTGTCGCGCCAGCACGAGGCTCCCTCAGCTAGCACATGCCGTGTCACGAGGCACCCCCCACACTAATTTTGGATGCTAGAGTTTTTGGCCTATTTTTGACCTAATTTCATGCCCAATTCACTAGAACTATATATATATAGGCCAAGGTCAATTAGGGTAAAAACTTAGTTTGATATTTTCATTTTCAAGAGTAGCCTAGAGAGAGAAAAGTCTCTCCCTTCTCCCTAGATTTCTTTATTTTCATTATTTATTTTCCTTTTTTACCAAATAGTATTGAATCCAAAGATATATTTGGATTCAATGTCTGGGGAGTAGTTTATTAAACTTGAGGATTATATTTGTATTCGTGTATTACTGTTTATTTTGTAAGATGTCTAGATCTACCTATTTCTATGTGTTTTGTGATCATTATGTTGGTTTGTTATTAATATTCCTATGAATTGCATGATTGTGACATTTTTTGGGCACAAAACTAAGTCTATTTTCATGTTGGTGCACTATTGCTACTCCATGGTAAAGGAAACCTTGATATGATTGGGGTGACAATAGTCTGGAACTGGGCGTGTGCACAAAGGTTACTTTTGTTAATCTTCATGATCGACCATGCTCTAGTTAACAGACCAAAGAGGTCCAAAGGGTTGAGGGTAGAGATAAATTACGTAGAAAAACTAGGAATCACCTCATTGATCCTAGAGCCATCGATAAGACGGCTACTTCCTTTGCCTTTGTAGGCCTGTGGATAGTTTCGATCGTGGTGTTTGGGAGGCCGTCGTCGTGCCTCTCAAAGATAATATTTATAAGCCCTAATTTCGGCTAACTACTAGAAAGTAGATAGTAGCAAGTCAGGGTCGTCCACGAGAAAAAAGGGTTTTATCAAGTGTTAAACGTAGTTAATAACACATGAATAAGTCACTCTACGTGTGTGGTAACCAAGTTTGGGGGTTTTTATATTAGAAAATACGACGACTACTTTAAATAGCTAAATTAATTAACAATTAGAGAAAATAATATAACTACGATCACACTAGCACTAAAGATGTACTTAAGATTATAACGAGTCTGAGGCGCAATTGGTTTACATTTCTAGTAATCCTTTGATCATAGATTAATTAACCTATTTTTATGCATTAATCACATATTGTGGAGAACTTATCAACACCTTTCGGGTGAAGATATTTCT
>JAULKM010000001.1:18851916-18885509 GCA_032355605.1 Rubia tinctorum
GTGTCTTGCGTGATTTATTTATTTACGTACTTGGTTAGGTATAAACCTACGTTGGAACATAGGGTTGATAGTTAAAGCCTAAAAACGGTAAAACCAGTTTTTTCAAAGGTGTTTTTCTAATAGGGACCTTGAGTTTAAAATACTAATTTTCAACCATGGTTTTAAAATATATGTTTCTTCATTTTGAATATATTTATCTCCCAATTTCAATTTTACCATCAAGGGGGTGGAAAGGCTTACTATGGGGTTTGGAGCTAATCAAACTACATTTGAAATGGAAGATTGTGGCATGAAGGGACGTTAATATCCAAGCCAACTGGATTCCCAACAAAGCAAACCTAGCTCATTTCGAGACATATGTGTTACCTAGCCTCGAGTTCAAGGTATGTGAGCTGATCGACAAGAACAATGCATGGAGGATGCAGTTGATCAAAATTATATTCCACTAAGAAGCAACAAAGGAAATCATATGCATTACATCCCCTGTCAGAGTTGGGGAGAAACATATTACCAGGTATGAGAGAGAGAGGAATAGGGGAAATATACAGTAAAGTCATGTGGCATGGGAGAATTGGCCGAAGAAACAAACGTCTTCATCCACCAATAACGATAGGTGGAAGAAGGATTTGAAGATTTGGAAACAATTGTGGCTACACAACATCCCAGAGAATGTTAAGTTTGTGATCTAGAGAATGATCCAAGGAGCATGCATGCTTCACCAACCCTAACCTTTGGAAAAGATGTATGAATATTTCTTTAAAGTGCCAGATATGTGGCAACAACGAGGAGTCAATTGAGCACATGATTTTCGATTGCGATTTTGCAGAGTTTGGTGGTCATCCAAAGACTTGCCCTGGATTTCAATAGAGGAGCACCAACTGAGCTAGATACATGGCTAGGCAACTGACTCTAAAAAGGTGCTAGAGAAGGAGGATGGGGACCTCATGTGCTTTGTAATTTGGGTCATCCAGTGTGCAAGAATCAGGAGGACAATAGATCTAGTGCTAGAGTCATTGGAAAGAACCATGTAGATAGTCAAGGCACTCACAACAACATCAATTGAGGCAATGAAATGACACACAAGCCATCTAGATCCCAAGACAATAATAGCACGAGTCCACAATAAGGCTAAGAACCCGGAGGGTCCATACAAGGAAACTGACAAAGTAAGGGATATATAACTCCTATGGCTTGAAAGAGGGAAGAATGAAGATGACCTACATCAAGAGTTGAAACAAGTGAAAACGGATGCGACTTTTTGTGCAAAGGACGGGAATGTGGTGGAAGCATGGTGTGCAAACATAGAAGGTACCCCAATCAAATGACAATGATCTACGACCATCTCATCACTTTATGCGGTCTGGATAAAAAGACGATTATCTCATCCGTGAACTAGGCGAGGCACAAGCCGGTTACACACTTACTAATCGAAATGGACTGCGAAAATGTGTTACGCTGCATCCAGAAGTTCCCAACGATAACACCGGAAGTTAGATTATACTTAGGGAAATTCAAATTTTAACGATGGCCCTCAATAGGTTTATTATTGTTAAAGTAGATAGACCTATAGTAAGTTGTACATTTCCAAAAGACTAAATTGTTTGAGCAAAGTGCAGATATAACCGTATATAATTGACGAAAGTGCACATATAACCTTGGTATAATTGAAAGTGCAAATATAACCCTAGATAGTTAGATAAATTGCAAAAAATAACCTTTTCAGGCAGTTGGACGCCGGATTATGTTAAAAATATAAATTTAACCCCGTCGGTTTATGTTTAAAAAAATTGAAAAACTTCCAATTAGGTAATGACCATATTGTCCCCATATTAAACCATAGTTTTAATAGAAAATCTAACTCCAAATTTAACCCTGCTCGGAGAAATGCCACCGTCGCTGCTTCTGTCTACTGTGACACTGAGCCCCCTCCACCACATCTGCTACCACCTCCTCCGCCGCTAGGGTTTTCCACCGTCCCGCCGTACCCTTCTCTCCTTTTCTCCCTCGTCGTCCCTGAGCCATAACCCTAATTTGGCCATTATCTCCCCCACCATCCCCTTCTCCCCCTTTTTCTCTCGTCGTCTCCTTATCCCCCGCCGTCCCTGCCGTAAGTAAAAAGACATTTTGGTGGAGAAGGGGATGGCGGGGGAGGAAGGGTAAAACTGTCCATTATATTTCACGCTTTAAGTAAAAAGGCATTTTGGTCTTTGCAAGTCAGTCAACGGTCGAAATTACTTAGTCAACGCCAGGAATGGTGTCATAGAGTTATATTTGCACTTTCATTCAGTAATCAGGATTATATTTGCACTAAAAATTATCTCAGGGTTATATCTGCACTTTCTCAATTATATAGGGTTATATTTGTATGTTTCCCAAATTATTTTTTTGGTCCCCAACATATTTCGGAATACCATCTTTTGGTCCCCATTGCTAATACCGCGTACATTCAGTAACCAACAAATGCAAAATGATTTGTTTGGTCCCCAAAGGTAGTTTTCTGGTAAGACTAAATTGTTTTCCAATAACAGCCAGGGGTATTTTTGTAATTTTACTAATTAAATAATTAAAAAACATAAATCAGTCGCCAGCATCATTCGTCTTCTCCGGCGTATCTGTAACTTCGTCTTCTTCGGCGTCTGCAATCTTCTCCGACGAGGCTGCAATTTGCCTTCTCCGTCTGTCGCCGTTTTCCCCAAACGTTCGGCGTGGCGGAAGGGCTACTTCGCGTGCTGGAAGGGCAATTCACGCGCGGCGGAATGACAATTAGCGCTCGCCGGAAATGGCTACTTTGCGACGAAAGGGCAATTCGTCTTCTCACCAGGGATTCGCACACTCGATCTACTTTGCACGCTGGTGGTGGATTTACACAATAGAGTCAAGGATACACGGCGGAAGAGAGAAATCGGCGCGGTGGAAGGGCTAGCCTCCGGCGAGGGCGACAACGAAGGCGGAGGGGACGATGCTTTATCGGAGGCAACGATGCGGCAGAGGGAGCGATACTAAGACGGGGGGCGATGACAAAATGAAGAGAATGATTGCTGCGGCGGAGGGACGACGCTTCGGCAAAGGGGTGGCCGAGTGAGGGATGATCTGGCGGCCGAGTGAGAACCCTATCGGGTGCAGGGAGGAGGTCAGGTCAGCGAGGAATCTGGTGGCGGAGAAGAGGTCATGACATCGGGGAATCGGGTGGTGGGGAAGAGGTCAGGGCAGCAGTGAAGAATTGGGTGGCGCAACAGCGGCGGAATCGGGTGGCGCGGCGATGGAATTGGGTGGCGGGAATCAGGTATGGGCAGCAGGAATTGGGTTTTTAATTTAATTTTTAAACTCAGGGGTATAATGGTCATTTCATAGATTTTTGGCCAATTTTACCATTGACTTTAACCACCTTTAGGGACCAAACAAATCATTTTGCATTTGTTGGTTACTGAATGTACACGATATTGACATCGGGAACCAAAAGATAGTATTCTGAAATATGTTAGAAACCAAAAAAATAATTTAATCTTCCAAAAATAGAAGAGAAAAAAAGAGAGAAATTAATCTACGAGATCCATAAGGGAAATACTGCAAACCAGTATGCAGAGTGCAATTAACCTTAAAAATCAAATAAGTTAAGTGTTAAAATGACCCTGACTTTAGGCTGAAAGTGCCAATATAAACTTGCAATTTCAGAAAGTGCCAAAATAACTTTTGACTCATTTGACTTTTTAGTCAACTGATTTATAGCCGGATTTTAAGGAAAAGACAATTTTGCCCTTGAATTAAAAAAGGTATAAGTGCTAAAATGACTCTGACTTTAGGTTGAAAGTGTCAATATAACCTTGCAATCTCATAAAGTGCTAAAATAACCATTGACCACGTTGACTTTTTAGTCAAACAGTTTACTGCTGGAAAAAGGTGAAAATACCGTTTTGCCCTTATTTTAAAAAAAAGATAAAGTCACAAAATATGAAATGACTTCCTTGACTCTTACTTTATTTCTCATTTTCTCCTATATTCCTCTTGCATTTTCTATTCTTTCCCATACATTCTTCCCGCTCCACCCTTCTGCATGCTTTTTCTGCCCAAATCACAGAAACCGAGGCGTTGCCCGACCGCTTCTGCTCCGAATTTCTCCTCTTCCCATTTCTCCTCCGCCTGACCGCCGTCGAAGCTCCCTCATTTCTTCCTCCTTGAATACCACATCTAGCGGCCCTGCTTCAAGTCTCCATCACAGGTAAAAAAAATTCTCCGTCGTATGTGAGCCATAAGTCGGATTTGGGGAATAAATTTTTTGAAAACTTGGGCATGAATTAAAATTGATATTGATGTTGTTTTGCTATGATTTCATCGTTACATCCTCTTCAAAATGTATGAAGTGCCTTTACACAATAGTTCAAGCAGGACCATTTCAATTTTTAAAAAGTACAGGGGAAGTACTATGAGGTACTGGAATTACAGGGGAACTAGCAGGCCTTAATAACATGGGAAGCAGCGGCTCTTAATTATACTATGAGGTAGCCCATGACGAAGTGCAGGGGAAGCTTTCGGCGATTTCAGTGACTAAAAATGGGAGATGTCACGACTTGGGGTTTGGTGAGAAGTGAGGAAGGGAAGAAGGAGCGTCTTCATTTTATTAACTATGTGCTGAAATAACCCTGTCTTTTATATCGGAAGTGCAGATATAACCCTAACTTTATTGACTATGTGCTGAAATAACCCCGTCTTTATAACGGAAGTGCAGATATAACCCTGATTTTACTGTCTATGTGTTGAAATAACCATGTATAACTCTAAGTGGTATTTTGGCCAAAAAAAAATTAGATTTTAGTTCAATGGTATTTTAGTCATTTCCTTTTTTTCTCTTCGCCGGAATTTACACGGTCAATGCCGTAAAGATAGAATTTGGGTATATCGACACAATTATTTCAAAAGTTAGGGTTAGATTGACACATACAATAAAAAGTTAGAGTTATTTTTACACTTTCTGAGATTGCAGGGTTAGGATTATAAATGTAAATAACATAAATCAAATTTCCTCAGAAATATTCCCTCTTCCAGCCCGATCTAGGGTTTCTTCAAATCCTCGACCTCTGTAAACCTCCCGACCCAAACCGCTGCACAAGAAACCTTCCCCCTCCGCCGCCGCGAACCACCCCAGCACCGCCATGAAGAAGAAACCCAGAGTCCCGAAGCCAAAGCCCTTCTTGGCTGCCCTTTCGGCCTCTTCTGGGCCGGCCCTGATAAAGCACCTGGCCTCCTGCAGCCCAGCCGTGCGGAGCCAAACCCTGAGGCTAATCCAAGCGTGGCTGCAGGAATCCAGAGTCCTTCTGGAGCACGAAGACATGATGAAGCTGTGGAAAGGGCTGTTCTATTGCCTCTGGCATTCCGACAAGGCAGCGGCGCAAGGTTCTCTCATTGACCGTCTCTGTTCTTTTCTTGTTTCTCTTGATCCTGTACTTTCGTTGCAGTATTTTAGTGTGTGTTTGGTTACTCTCCGCCGCGAGTGGGCGGGGATTGACCATTTGAGGCTGGATAAGTTTTACTTGTTCGTTAGGAGGTTTGTGAGTGCGCTTTTCGTATCGATGAGGAAGTACGGGTGGGATTTGGAGCATGTGGGAAGGTTTGTTGGGGTGTTGGAGGAAAAGGGTCTTTTGGGTAATGATAGCTTGTCGGGAAATGGGGTGAATTATCATGTTGTTTCGGTTTATGTCGATGAGTTGAAGGGGTTTCGTGTTCCTCTTGCGCGGAAGGAGGTTGTTGGGTGCTTGTTCAGGCCTTTCTTTGGTGTGTTGGGGAGGTCTTTGGATAAGATTTTGGTGGGGAAGGTTAAGAGTTGTGTGTTTGATGTGTTGTTGGATCAGGGGAGGGCGTTGTTAAAGCGGAAGAAGAATGGAGATGAGGGAGTAGAGGGTGATTTGTTGCTGGGAATCATTGCTTTGAAGATGGGGTTTTCGGAGAGGTTGTATGAGTTGGGGTCTTCGCCTGATTGTGTTCAGGGGAACAGGAAGGTGGTGCTTAGGTTGCACGAGGAGTTTTCGAAGCTTGAGAAGCAGTTGGAAGCTTCAGGAGTTGATGTCGAGATTCCTGAATTTTTGGAGGACGTTGAGAATGATGGGGAAGAGGTGCCTCAGTTGATTCCTATTCGTAATGAAGTTGATATGATGGGAGATGCTGAGCCTGTGGTACAAGAAAAGGGGAGCTTGAAGAAAAAGAAGAAAAGGAAGGATAAGGTTGAAGGAGCTGAGAAGGCTGAGAAGTCTAAGAAATCTAAGAAGAAGAAGAATGCAAAAACTGGAGTTGAGGATAATGGCGATGCAGTTATTGCAAATGGCTTGGAAAATGTAGGTTCAAGTAGCGATGTTAGTACTTTGGAGAATAGGAGTGTAGTTTCTTCTACTGGTTATGGCACCGGAAATAGTGCGAAAGATGATAATAGTATATTGGACTTGAGTGAGTCAGTTATGTCGAATCTTCAGGCGGAATTTGAGAAGGTTGCTGGCGAAGACGATATGGAGTCTGGAAGCATTGAGTTGCCTCTGGTGGCTATTAAGAAGAAGAGGAAGAGAGCTAAAAGTGCAGATAGGGCTGCTCGGAATTCAGAAGCTGGCATTCAGGGTGAGGACGGAACTGACAAAGGTGCCCAGAGTTCATCCAAGAGTGCAAAGAAAGTGAGGTTCGCTATGAAGAACAACTTGGTCTGGAAACCTCACAGCCCATTGCCACCTCAAGATCTGCGGATACCACCCTCTGTTACTCCAAGAGGCAGTGCCCTTAAGAAGGGCGTGCCTCCTGGCCCCATCCGAGAAATGGTGCCTGCATCAAAGAAGGCGAGGAAGAGGAAGGGGCGGAAGATATTGAGGACCGTCTCTCCTGCTGTGAAACGTCTGAAGAAAGTTAAAGTTCTTTCTATTTAGCGGCTGAAAAATCATCTTCTAGTTTGAAGTTTGATTTGGCTGATGCCACAGGTTTTTAATTGTCATATTAACGAGAGTTGAAATGTTAGAATCCAGTCCTTGAGATTGACAACAAATCTGTTATAATTTTCGGTCTGGTCATCTGTAACATTGAATATTTTTTCCATGATCTAGTATTTCTCCGTACGAGTTTATTCACATACTTTGAATGTGTTAACAAATGTGGAAGACCGATAAATTTTGATTCATTTGTCATGAGTTGCACCCTTTCTCGAGTTATGCAGATGTGTTATGAACAGGGGTGAATTCAGAATTTATGAGCATTTTGGGAGAGAGGAAGATGGAAACTAGAACAGGGGTGGATTCAAGTAGCTGGAATAAGCTCTATGGTGCCTCTTAGCGGGTGGGTTCATTTAAATGTGTAAGATGACTGAACTAGGCTTTGGAGTTTGGAACCTTGACGATGAGGGCTAGAGGTGTCAATTCAGATGTCGTGTTAGGTTTATGTGGAGTTGGAAACGATTCGGTTGAATTGTTTTGATTTCCATTTGTTGGGTTAGGTTACTGTCGTGTTTGGTTGAAAATGTATATTTTTTCCATCAAGTGGGTCATGTCAGGTTGGGTTACTGTCTTGTAATTTTTATACATGGGTTAGGTTGAGTCGAGTTACTGTCATGTCATTTTTTGTATTGGAGTTTTGTTTGGATTTGATCATGGCAGTTATTTTTTTTATTCTAATGTTTCATATTGGATTCATATATATTTCGTGTTGGTTCATTTTAAATAAGGTTATTATGCTACCCAATTAAATTTGGGTTGATTTAGTTTATGTTTGGGTTGATTTTGGTTATGTATCATTACTATTACTGTTACAATTGCATTAGGCCAAATCTAAGTAGAGGTAGGGAAATGCTAAATGCAGGTAATTTTAATGAAACATTTATTATACTATTCTAATGACCCGCATTTATGAAATTTGGACCAGCTTCTACGAATTAATTCTAATTATATAATTCTAATTCTTAAAATATCCTCATACACTCAATAAGCTGACCTTTTCCGGAGGTTCATATCAGAGGCGTCGTGCCATGTACAAAAACTAGGGGACTTCCACCAAGCAGAACTACAGAAGCAGTGAAGCACCCTTGCTCTTCCTCTTCATTTGAAGCTTCTTCAAGGAGAATTCCAACTCTTTGCCCTCCAGAATGTAACCGCAAACATCAGCCGAATCAAAAACAAGTTGCTCTACCTGCTTCATGTGTACGAAATTTCGCTTACCCATCTGCTCGGCCACATTGACGAGGTCGGGAGGATATGCAAGCCAGCAAACGACCACCTCCAGATTGCTCCTCAATTTGAGCATCAAGAGTGCGGCCCTCCTTATTCTAACATCATTATTTCCATCAAACTTGGAGTTGAATTATACAATACATACAAACTCTGGATTCTGACATCATTTTTCCTTTGGTTTAAAGTAGGCAGATGTGTGCTGGAGTCAGAAATTAGGAATCATCTCATGCATATTAAAGGTTCTCTTAAGACGGCAAAACACATGAAGAAATGAAAAAATTAAGACGGCGGATGTGTGCTGGCGTTCGGGTGGCGCGCCTCTTGTGCATGGAATCCCGAGTAATGCCCATGTTTGAGGGAAAAAATGTCAGAATTTAATATTTTCCAACATCGGTTTTGTCTTAATGACATATACTGATACTAATACCAGCCTATGATCGGAATAGTAATTTTGGCCGGTAAAATTGTGGTGGAAAAATAATTAGCACCGATATAGATTATAATATACCGGTGCTAAGAGTGCATTTAAATTTTTTTTTAAATGCTTTAAACCAACCCCACACAACTGCTTTTATAATTGTATATGCACCAATATATTGACGAATGACACTAGTAGTCGTACCGATGTTCGATACATAGAAAAATTTCCAACATTTACAAGGTAAAATAGGAAAACAAAAGTTTTGAAAAATGAGTTTATGGTATGAGTTACTCTAAAACATGTACTATCGCTTTCCAACATTTCACCTAAATTTCTACATTTAGGACAGAATAACAAAAATCATGTATTTTTGAGCAATGGAAATGTGGTAACACAATTTTGGGTCACAGTGTAATTTTCCTAAACTGTGTAGAAGTAATCAATGTTGATTTTTGAGCCCCTTCTTTTCACCCATACATGATTACAAACCTAAATCGCAAAGTTGTAATCTTAAATTATTGAACCGCATTTTGATGTCGCTAATTTCGTGATTTGACAACTCCAACTTTCTTGGAGGGACTTAAGTGTAAAAAGTAAAAAAATAATTTATCGTAACTCCAAATTGAAATCCGCTCGAATGTGATGCTACCATATACACTTCCATTGCATTTTCCAAGTCCGTAATAAAATATTTATCAACAATTGGAAACAAGAACATATCTATAATCATTTTCGATTTCCCTTTCTTACTTCTAAGTAATCAACCCAAAATTACTCTAGAACATGTACTAGCGCTTTCCAACATTTTACAAAAAAAATCATTTATTTATTTTATCTATATTTAGCCAACAATAACAAAAATTATATATTTTGGAGCAATAGATAAGAACATATACAATGGGGGAGTGGGACATGGAGTTTCAGTGAGTTTTGTCTCACAATGGTAGTGTTTGAAGGGAAGTGGGAGGTGAAAAGTTGCTACACTCGAGAGGAAGGGGTGGAGGAGAGCACACTCCACAACTCTTCTCTCAATCACATGTGGTGGGCCTCGGATGATGTGGAAATTTATTGAGATAGTTAATTTACTCTAGTATAATAGTAATGTGTCACGTGTCTTCCTAATTTGTATTTTTGTTCCAATGAATTTAAATAGACAATACACAATTTTCTTCAAAAAAGTAATATTTAAAAAATGACACAAAAATTCTTAAAATTATTTTCTCTATAAATAGAACTCAATATTGATACATTTTTCACACATCTTTCAAATTCTATTGTATTTTCCGCGCCTTCATTGTTATTTTTTTTTTTGTAGTTTGTTGTTTTGATTCAAATTGTTGAAAATGGTTTCACCTAATTTAAATTTCAATAATCAATCAACAAAGTCAAATTCATCGAATTCAAGATATCCTTCTAAACAATCAAACCCAAAATTTAATGTTGCACATCCATATTTTCTAAATTCTAAAATTTATATGTATATATATATATATTATTCCAAATATAGATGATGTAGTTAATATTAGATTGTAGATATATAAAAATGTGCAAAAGAAATACTTCATAAAATGATGTGGGGACAATAATGATGATGTGGAATTGATTTATGATTGTGGAGTTAAATTGGAGAGGAAAGTTTTGGTGAGTGTAGTGGAGGAGATAGTGATTGTATTGTTTAAAAATTGAAAAAGTTTGAGTGTTGGTGAGTTTTGGGAAGTGATGATTGTAGATGCTCTAATGTGGTAACACAATTTTAGCCCACAAAATAATTTTTTAAGAATGTGTATAAGTAATCCATGGTGACTTTTGAGGCTCTTCAATTCACCCATACATGTCCAAATTGTAAAGTCGCAATCGTAATTTATTGATTTCCATTTTCGCGTCGCCAATTTCATGATTCGACTACTCCAACTTTCTTGGAGGGACCTAAGTGCAAAAAGTAAAAACTTTACTCATAACTCCAAATTGAAATTCGCTTGAATGTGATACTACCCTATACACTTCCATTGTACGTTTCAAGTCCGTAACTGAATAATTATCAACACTCGGGCACAAAAACATATCTGTAAGCCATTCAAATTTCTCTTTCTTACTTCTAAGTAATCAACTCTAAGTTACTCTAAAACATGTACTAGCGCTTTCCAACATTTCGCCAAAAAATCAATTATTTTACTATTTCTATACTTATGTAAGAATAACAAAAATTGTGTAGTTTGGAGAGAAGGATAATTTTGTAACGCATTTTTGGGCCATAACGTAATTTTCCATAAATATGTTAGAGGTGTTTCAATGTTTACTACTTTAATTGAATAGTAATGTTGAGTATTTACCGAATTCAATTCATGTTTTCGTCAAATATATTTTAGTGCATTTTTGTGTCGTAAATATTTTGATTCTGATTTCTTAATAAAAAATGAGCACCGGTTTTACCAGTGCTAATTTTTATTGATAAATTATTTACTAGCACCGATACAAAAGAGCAAAGGAACCGATTATTTGGCCGAAAAAATACCGGTGCCTATGTAGGGGGTGCTAGATTTTACCAAAGAACCGGTTCCAACCGCACACCCAATGCCAACACCGGTTCACTTTTATCTACTCCTGTAAACCCAATCGGCGCTAGTTATATTTCAGCACCGGTGCTAGAATTCTATGTTCTAGCACCAAGTCACTTAGGCACACACATTCCAAGGGTTCGAAATATTGTTGCCTATGCGGTGAAATACCGATGCCCATGTCCCTGCTCTGCACTCATGATGATTATAATCCTTCGCAAACTGATTTTTAAAAATAATCTTTAGTCGACTTTCTATAATTACTAATTCAAAATCATAATTCTAATTAGATAAATCTTTTTATTTGACTATTATTCATTAGATTTATAAACTTAGCCATGTGCATTTTAAACTTAACTTAGTGTATTTAGATTTGTTATGAGTTGACTTGACGTAATCATATCTATAAACTCTTAATAAATAAAAATCCAACTTCATTCTAATAAGTATGTCTAAAGTAGTTTAACTCATAACCAAGTTGACTTGGTTTCATATTAAATGTTGTTTACTTTTTATAACTACATATGTTTTGGGTTGATTACACGCATGGTTATATATTTTATTTATCGGGTTGAAGTGGGTTCAGGTTGGATTAGGTTTGGGTTGATCTCGGGCTCATATTCAGGTCGGGCTTGGGTTAAGATATTGGGTCATATTCAGATTTCAGGTTGAATTTGGTTGTGTCAAGTTCAGGTTCATGTCGATATTTCTTGGGGTGAGAATAGGGTTTTGGGTTGAGTGCGGTTGTGTCGGGTCGGGTTCTCTGTTCGGGTCAGAGTTGACAACTCTATTAAGGGCCCAGGCCTGAGAGCATCTCCGAATAAAAAATTGGTTGGATAAAAGTCAGTTGACACATCATGTTTAAAACTATTCTATCTATAAAACATCTCTAATGCAATGATTAAGTGAAAGTATTAATATGATATCACACATATTCTTTTAAAGGAAACGACACATTTTTCTTTTAAGGGGGTCAAATATATCTTCTATTTGGAGAAACTTATATTAAACCTCTCACTTGTCTTCCTAAGAAAATAATATTAAGGAATTATATATATGCATCAATCACATTAAATTTTTTTAAATCATTGATTGACACGTCATAATGAAATTATAATTGTGATGGTAGTACTGAAAATGAAAATAAAAAACTGTCAGTCAATTTTTTTTTATTTACGTCATACTAAAATTTCAATTAAAACACATGGCATATGGATTAAGAGATCCTTAATATCAATTTTTGAGTTGGAGATGCTCTAACATTATCAGAGCATCTCGAATAATAAGAGGGTCATTGATATAATAGGTTCTACTTGTCAATTTTTCATGAAGCGCCAGTATGGCGCATATGTGAGTTTTGATTGAAAATAATTTTTAATTTATAAAATATAATCAAATTAGAAACTTTGAGGTTGTAAGCAGGGTCTGGGTTCAAAGTGCTATATTTTTTGGGACCATGGATGCAAGTAATATGAAATATAATGATTCTAGATCACAAGAATCTAGATGGTTAAGAAAAATCCATGTTTTTTACACCCCCGCACATTGCTCGGAATTTTTATCACGAATCTGATGTTTCAACCCTATTACTTGATGTTTCCACCACAACTTGTGATCTTTTATTAAACAATAGCACGACTTGTTGTGTGGGGATGTCTGTTTCTTTGAGTTGTTGGAAGCCTCATGTTCAAGGTTATCACCATCAGCGACGCTCTTAGGCGTAGAGGATTAATTTTCTTCACGTATGGAATTGAAAATAACATTATTGTACTTTTAAATTGGATGGTTTATTTTTAAATGTTTTGGTGTGGATCATAATAAATATTAGGACAATTTAACTTGTTTCATAACTAATATTTTGTCATACAATTTAAATTCGGATATTCAATCAGTCTATAACATCAAATCAAACTTTATGAACTCGATAATGGTCTTTTAAACCCAACATTTTGAATACATAGCTAGTGTCGGGTGTGTTATCGGTCATATCGACAACATGTGCAACGGCGATGAACAGGATCAAAGCCTCATGCTTGTATATAATAAGCCAACCGACTTCGCATGCCCGTCAGTCAGATTATTTACTTCGATTACCTTAACTTTTTACCCAAGTTAAATCATAACCAAAGTAACTAGCATACCTTTTACCTCGGTTCCTTTTTAACAGAGGTAAAAAATATCTTTTACAACATTTTAAAAAATTGAGGTAAAAGAACTTATCGGACAAAAAAAATAAAGAGGTAAAAAGTTTGAAGTAAAAGTCCTTTTTAGCAGTGGATATTTCATTTCAGTGATTGTAGGACGTGTGTTTGTAATTACACTATACCTCACAATTCATAAAATGAGATTCAGAATTATTGTCTATTAATGCAATATCGCCTTCTAAATTTATTTTTTGGGTAAAATGCATCATGCCGTTCAAGTCCACCCAATTTTTTTGAAAGTACACATGTACCCCTGAATTAACTATGATTTAAAAACTCACACCTCTCCTGCCAGAGTTCGGCATCGACATTTTATTTTCTGTTGTTGACTAATATTAAAATTACCAAATTAACCTTCAATTTATTTTCAAAAAAGTTGAGGACCATTTTACCCTCCATTGAAGTGGGGCCTGCCCTTTCCCAACATCAACATTAGTACCTATTTGCCGCTGCTCTGTCACCGCCGTGCTGCTCTTTTTCATCGATCTGAAAACCTTGCCCATTCGTGTCATTTCTTTTTATCATGTTTGTGGGCATCTACATTTCTCTTTTTTTTTCTCTTCATCACGGGAATCTTCATCATCTTCTTCTCATTTCCCACACCACCTTGCCACCGTCGCGCCGCCGCCCTGCTACACCCCTACCACATGCCCAAAACTGTAACACCCCCTATCACAGCCTACGCCTTACCTACCATCGCACCCTGCCACCAATCACCTTCTATCGCCACCTCCCACACCACCCTGCCTCCGCCGCGCCGCAGTGCCGCCACACCTCCAAAACCCTAGCACCCCCCACCGCGGCCCCCCACTAAAGCTTCTCATCATAGTGCCCTTCATATTTTTTGTCCCGCTACCCACCCACCACCAAGCCAGCACAAATTTTTGCTCGCCGATTCCCAACCCACACTACAACACAAAAACCCTAACGCCTCCTTAACCACCACACTATCAGCCACCATCATTGCACCGTCTTAGCCTGGTTCCCAGCCCTAGCCCTGACGCCAACCTCGTTGCAGGCACCACTACCGCACCGTTCCAACCCAACCACTGCCATCTCAACCCCAATCCCAACTCCGTCGATTTCCAACCACCGCAGATTCCCACTGCCGATCATTTTTGTTCTTTAAAAAAATATTTTCCTTCCAAAGAAGACAAATGAAATTGGGGGGTTTTTATTCCTTTGAAATGAAGAAGAGGGAATCAACGGTGGTTTAGGTTTAGCTTTAGGGATTGGGGTTGAGGAATGAAGATGAGAGTTTTTATTTCGAAAGGGCAAAACGACGATTTTCTTTGAATCCGTTAATGACCTAAATTGACCAATTTTTCGCATGACAACAGGGTTACGAATGTACTTTCAAAAAATCGGGAGGTATATGTGCACAAACAAAAAAATTGAGGGAAATAAATGCACTTTTTACATTATTTTTTGTGCTTTTATCATGTGTTTGTACGATATTTTTGAAATGAAATTACAATGCTTACAATTATAGACCAAGCGTAAGATAGTGGTCATGAACAAAGTACTAGTGTTGTTAACATTACTTGTGAAATAAAAATATAGTTACGCATTACGCAAATAGGTCGAGTGACTTGGGTGTTTTAATGTCATCGAAGTTTCTTAAATGCTAAACAATGTTTGAGCGTTCAGATGAAAGTTATAACGTTACATTTTGGCATTCCTAGTATGTTTTTTTTTTTGTTTTTTGTTTTTCATTTTAGCCCATCTTAGAAATGTCAAAACGCAATAGTAATTGTGATATAGTAATCGTGAGATAAAATGATGCATTTGTGATTGAAAATTAGATAATATTCCTCTATGTAAAACTTAAATTTTCATATAGTATTTGTGAGATAAAATGATGCAATTGTGACTAGAAATTAGATAATATTCCTCCACATAACACTTAAATTTTAATACTCCCTCTGTCCCATACTAAAATTCACATAATATTTTTTAGGGTTTTAAAGAAACATGTTTGACCATTAATATGTTAACTACGTATAGTAATGACAAATAAAAAATTGATATTTAAAAACTACTTACTATGATGAATTCAACAATATCACATATGATAATATTATTGTTTATAAATATATATATATATATATATATTCAAATATGTAGTCAAAGTTTGACAGTGTTGACTGTCAAATAGTAAGTGTGTAGGTTAGTATGATACAGATGGATGGAGTACATATGAACTCCAACAACTTTTTAGTTGGACAAAATGGTCAAATGGGGTGCCAAATCTTTAAATACATGATAATATATAATTTTAAAAAATGTTGAAATTACCCTTACTTTAGACTGAAAGTGACAATATAATCCTGCAATTTTTGAAAGTGCCAATATAATTCTTGACTCGTTTGACTTTTCATTCAACTGATTTATGGCCGGATTTATGTGAAAAGATGATTTTTCCCTTGAATTTAAAAAAATAAAAATACTCTTCATCCCTCCGTCGTCTTCTTCACCCCCTTCCCGGTTATTTTCTTCGTCCCATAACTCAATTCTCCCCTCTACGAAGGTCTCAGCCGCTCCAACGAACGTCTTGCTGGTAGGTTCCCGTCCCCCCACTTGGATCCCAGTGCTTGGCTGAGCGTTGCTGAGAGATGCGAAGGTCGTCCTGGGGTTAGGGTTCCGTGGCGGTGGCGTTGCCCGAAAAATTTATTAGTGGTGTCCTGGGACTAGGGTTTTTGCGCAGCTGTTGGTGGTGGCTTGGGGGAGAGAAGAGGCAGTGGGAAGGGCAGAAAACTTGAAGATTTGAAATTGGTGGGATAAAGGCGGGGTCCAGGCGGTGGGGAGGAAGAGCTTGAGGAGGTGGGTAAGGAAGAGCTTGGGGCGGAGGTGGGAGGAGGAGCTTCAGGCGGTGGGAAGAAGGAGAAGAGGAGGGCGGTGAGGAGCTTAAGGTCAATCCCCGCTCTCATTTTCTTCCCCTTCGCCGACACCCTTTGTTTTCATTTTTCTTTCTTCCCATCACAACCACGAACGATGCCAAATCGGTAGCGAATCGGGGGTGAGGGAAGAAGAAGGAAGCAGTGTGGGGTGTTCGACAGCTTTGGGAGCAAGGAGTGTTCAATTAGTGGTGGGAGGATGGGGTTTCTGGCGGTGGCGAAGGTTGGAGAAGGAGGAGGGCAACGGGAGAGGGGGGAGGGTGACCGAGACAGGGAAAAGGATGGGTACGTCGGTAGGAACGATTTGTGGCTAGGGTTAGTTTCAGAGGTTGGAAAAGGAGGGTAGTGGCAAGAGGGATGGGAATCAGTGGCGCTCAGAGAATAGTTGAGCTGAGCAGGAGGCTGTGGGCTAAGCAGGGAGATAGTTGCGCCAGTGTGGGCTTCGCCGGAGGCTGTGGTGGGGATCAGAGAGATCCTCTTCCGCCACCAAAAGTGAGATGGAAGAGTTGGATTTTGTGAGAGAATCAAAGTTCTGCGTGTTGTAGCTCCAAATCTGGTGCTCTACAAGTCTAGGATCGTGACCTAGTCGGACTGGGGAGGAGCCGAGAAGTGGTGGCGGAAGTGGCGACGACGAGGAGGTGGCGTAGGTGGAGCCAAGAAGGGGTGGCAGTGGTGGCGACGACGAGAAGGTGGTGGAGGTGGAGACGGCGAGGATAAGGGGTGAAAGAGGCGGCTACAACGATGTGGAAGAGGTACCGACGGTGGAGCTTTCATGCGGCGGTGGTGGTGGCTGGCGGAGGTGGTGACTGGTGGTGGTGGCAGGGGTAATATGGGGATAAAATTTTCAGCTTGTAAATAAGGGTAGTTTAGTCATTTCATTTAATATCATTGCTGGAATTGAGAGGTCAACGCCTGAATTAGGGAGTTTGGTTATATCGGCACAAATTTTTTTAAAGTTAGGGTTAGATTGACACATACACTAATTAGTTAGGGTTATATTAACACTTTCTCAAATTGCATGGTTATATTGACACTTTTATTTTAAAGTTAGGGTTATAAACGTAAATAACCCTATATAATTTTATGGGTTTGACGGATATTTCCATCCACATTGCAAGTTGAACTTCTTATATATACACAACTTGCAAGTAACTAGTCAACATAACTTTCTTTTAAGGTTGCCACTAGTTGCGACTTGAACAGTTGAACACCATAGCACCGGTTTTATTACAAGTAAAAATTGCTTCTATACGGTAAAAACCAATTGTGATGCAAATACATAGAAGCGGTTTTGGATGAAAGTAGAACATTGTCGCAATTTTTTAATCCCTTCGTTGCAATGATTTTCTATTTTTTTTTAAATTGCTGATATAGTATTTTCCAGCAGAGGTTTTCTGAAAACCACTATTGCAAAGCATTGCATTAGGGTGGTGATAAGGGTTGGAACTGAAACTCCCCCTCAGGCCGAACGCCACACTTCTATCCTACTTTTAGGCATAAGGCCACATCACACTTTCTGCGGGGCTGAAACTCAGCAACCAAATAGAAGATCTCCAAATACTATTATACCTTCAGATTACACTTACATTCCAGGTACAATTATGACATACCGAATATAAGGTAATTCTATTATGGTAAGAAAACTATTCCTACAACGAAATTAAATATCTATCCTAGCATCTCTTGAAGATAAACCCATATAATATGAGGTATTCCTTCGTTTTATTCATCAATTATCAATACTCAGATTAAAAAAAATTGATCTGATTCTACCATCAAATTTTATTCTCTTAGCACTCCTGGGGAGTTTGTTTTGCAGGATTGGCGGAGTGAGCACGGTTCAACCATCACGATCTTGCTTTGACACACCTCAACTGACATGCTTTGTAGAACTCGATTGTCAACAATTGAGCACCTTGTTCTATGGCGCAATCAAGGAGACCAATGGGGAGGGGTAATTCACAAGCCGCTTCTAATAAGATCGACAAAGAGGATTTGCTCCAAGACGTTATTAATCTGTCAAAAAGGAGTAACCCTCTTACCACAATAGATCCAAATTCTTCAACCAATCATCAGGAAACTACTACTCCATCGAGCACCGGTAATCCACGAGCTGATCGGTGGTCACAACAACCCCCTGTCTCGACCGGGGCATCATCATTGTCAGTAATAAAAGAACACAGAGTTCAATGAATGGATATAAAGCATCACCGATATTAGAGAACATTTTGTTAGACAGGAGCTCATCTAGAAGCACGGAGCAGATTTCAGATTCGTAGAGGAGCAATGCAACCATACTACTTACCACAACACAAGCTGAGAGTATCTCTTATCATCAACCAAACCTAATGTTGGCCACATTTCACATACACCAATGAACGAGGTGCAGTATGCCAGTGGAGAATCATCATGATATACAGGCGCCTAATCCTACATCGACACAGTGGATGCCACCGCCGCCACTTCCATAGATAGAGATGTATACACAAGAGCCCACATCATAACAGTTACCGTACACTCAAGAGCTGGTAATACAGAAGATGTAGTTGGTCTCATCACCACTCTGTAAACTGACCTGAACCTTGGGTTGATACTTATCTGACACACTGGGTTTCATACTGCTATCGTTAACCATGAGACCGCTCTACTATATCATACAACAGGTATGTGCACGCTTGAGGCCCAAGCACGACCCAGGCCCAAACTAATGGGCTTCATACTGGGGCTCGGCTGCGAGTTGAGCAAAATTGCGGGCCTAGGCATGGAACAACCTGAATGGCACAAACTCAACCCGAAAGGTCAGTTCAAGTATAAATTATTGTAGTCTATAATGAGTTTAATAAAAATATGTGGGCGGTGAGAATTAAACTCACGAGTCCATGCCGTTCAAGTTTTTATGCCATTTTTTAAATCACAAATTCAATGGGTCACATTCATAAATTATTTGAGTTGTTTAATTATATACTTATATTAGATTAGCTATATTTTATAAAATGACATCCAGATAAAAATCCATTAAATAAATTATCCATTAAATATGACAATATGTTGTGATAAAATGTAATGAATTATAAGTTGGAACTGTTATAAAAATTATAAGTTAAATTTTAAGATACACTTAAATAAATTTAATTAATTCTGATGTATTGATGAATGAATAAAAGCATAAAATTTCTAATTGTTAAGCTTCTAATTTAGAATTTTCAACTAATATTATTTTTATAACAATTTGAAATTACAATAATTTACATTAAAATATAATATTTTAAAAATATCTTATATCAATATTTTTATTTTTATTTATTGTACATGTACTTAAAATTATATTTGCATTAAAAATTATTTGATAAAAGACTAAGTTTAGTTGGCCGAATTAACTCAATTAGACAAGTACGACATGATTCAACTCGTGGAACGAGCACGACACGGTACAAAAAACATGAACATGGCCGGTTTAATATATTTTGAGGCTCTGTGCGAAGATTTTATTTTGTGCCCTTATATAATTTTTTAAATTTTTAAAAAATATAGAAAAAATAATTATTGGATCTAACCAAATTCGGTGATAGAAGGCTAACTTCATAATTTTCATAGTTTTAATACCATGTTAAAAAATAAGACAAGATGGAGCGGATATAAGCCACTTACTTTGCTAGGGTTGTTTTTTAGAAAAAATATTTTACTTAAGCTATAAAAGAAAAACAAAAAGAAAAAGAAAAAGAAAAAGAAAAAGAAAAAGAAAAAGAAAAAGAAAAAGAAAAAGAAAAAGGAAGAGAAGTCTAGAATTAGGACATTAGGCAAACATTTTGCCATCCATAGGTTAAGGGTGTACAAATGGATCATTGTAAGTCTCACTTTTGATGTAACGACGGTTACATATAGGCTTGGAGAACCTAATAAAAATCTCCCCCATATTTTTGGGTTTTTTTTAAAAAAAAGGACATTAAAACCTGGACAGTAGAGAAATTCAAATTCCATGAGTGTAAACTATTCAAAATATTACTCCCACCATTTCTCTATTTGTAGAATATTTACCTTATTGAGATTTTTTTAAAATGACACACTTTCTATTTTTGGTAAGATTCCTTCAATTTCATCCACCCATTCAACTTTTTTACTTCGAAAATTCAATTTCATCCACTTATTTTCCCCCACCTAAATTCAAGCATCTATACCAATGTCACAAATAGAAAAAGTGAGGGAGTGCAAATTTGGTAATTCCTTCAATATTTAGTTCACTGACACTCACTAAGCACAAAAGAGAAAAGAACACTAAGAACACTAAGAAATGGCTTAAATGAATTACACAATTATGGGTAGTGGTTTACATAGTCAAATGGTAGGAAGGGCGATCAGCGGATTATAGAAAGGCTGGATAGAGGATTTGCAAATCAGGCGTGGATTAACCTATTCCTGACATATATGCTTAGGAATCTTCCAATAACAAGATCAGATCATGGGCCACTGATATTAAATTCCCAAAACCAGATCACAGGTGCGAGGAACAAATCTAAACCCAAGGTTGAAGCATTTTGGATCCGAAGGGAAGAGGTCAGAGAGATCATCACACAGTCTTGGCAAAGAATTCCAAATATGACTGACAGCCATTTCTCAACATATCAATTCGTTATAGGATCATTGGCAAATAAGCTACAAATGACAATGCAAAAGTTGAGTAATTAGAGTAGCGAGAAGATAGGTTCTATGGACAGATTGATTAGGGAAAAAGGAAAAAGAAATTGATAAATTTCAAATGAGGAACGAGTTTGAAGCTGTCAGCTCAATCAAAGCAAAATTGGATTTGTTTTTAACCCAGCAGAATGACTACTGGATTTGCTTTTAACCCAACAAAAAGAAAAATTGGCACGCTGAGGGGAACAAAGATACAAAGTTTTTCCACAACTGGGCAAAGAAGAAACAGGGAAGGAATCGAATAATGTAAATGAAGAACAGTCAAGGAGGTTGGATCACTGACTCGGACCAATTGCGTGATATGTTTGTTGAACATGTGAGCGCGGTTTTTGTGAAGGAGTCGGTAATTCCACAAGATGCTTATGGGGATTCAACCATAAATGATGTACTACAATCTATTCAACCCTCGATTGATACTGAACAACGTAGGCAGTTGGCAGAGCCGGTGACAACAGAAGAAGTTAAAAGAGCTGTTTTCCAGATGGGTAAGTGGAAAACCCTGGGTCCTTATAGAGTCCCAACAGGGTTCTACCAAAACTACTGGAATGAGGTCGGGACAGATCTTACAAATGCTGTTGTGGAATTCTTCACAACAGGAAGGATGCTAAGCGAATGGAACTCCACCAACATCACACTAATTCCAAATACTAAGGTACCAACTAAACCTGCTGATCTCAGACCAATTAGTTTGTGCAAAGATATCTATAAAGTAATTGCAAAAATATTGGCAAATAGACTTAAACAAATCATGGGGTACTTAATTTTTGGAAATCAAGCGGTGTTTGTAGAAGGTAGGTCCATAGTTGAGAATTCTCTCATAGAACACGAGCTTATTGATAAGATAAGAACGCAGAAGAAAGGAAAGATTGCATTAGTGGCTCTAAAGATTGATATGAGCAAAGCTTATGATCGCGTCTCATGGGAATTTCTCCCATGGTCGAGAATTCTCTCATAGCACACGAGCTTATTGAAAAGATAAGAATGCACAAGAAAGGAAATATTGCATTAGCGGCTCTAAATATTGATATGAGCAAAGCTTATGATCGCGTCTCGTGGGAATTTCTCAGGAATATTATGGGAGGGATGGGCTTTCCTGTTAAGTGGATAAATTGGATTATGGAGTATGTTACTACAATCACTTATTCAATCAATTTTAATGGGGAGGTGACTAAGCCTTTCAAGATTGTGTTAAGGATGTCCATTATCCCCGTTCTTATTTATGCTATGTCAAGAATCCATGTAATCCATGATAGCATTGCCACCATTTCAACAAGCTTGCAGGGGAATTCAATGTGGAAGAGGGGTTCCGGGAGTATCAAACCTTATGTTTACAGATGACTGTGTCCTCTTCTTCGAAGTAACCGAAAATGGAACCAAGAAGTTAGCATCTACACTCAACATGTTTGCAACATACTTGGGACAACGTTTGAATTTTTATAAGTCGTCATTTCTCATAAGCCCCAATACGAATGAGCTTACAACGAACCTGATCAAACTGACGTTCAATATCAAGCCAAACTTCATACAAGGGAAATATCTAGGCCATCACATCAATTTCAAGGGTTCAAAGGCTAAACTGTTTAAAGGTCTCCAGAGGAAGTTTGCTACAAAAACATCTATTTGGAGGAAGACTGATTTTTTAATAATGGGAAGAATCACTTTATGCGAAAATGTTCCTTGTTCCATGTCACAATATACTATGGCAACATTCAGGATACCGAAAATGGTGTCACAAGATATTGACAAACAGATTGCGAGGTTCATTTGAGCAGGTGATCCATATTGAAGAGGAATCCATTGGAAATCATGTTTGAAATTGTGTGCATAAAAGTGGATGGGCGGGTTAGAGATGTGATCCACAGCGGAAATGAACCAAGCAATGCTAGGGAAGCAAGCATGGTCCTTGTTAATGAATAAGGACTCCTTATTCGCAAAAATTCTTCTTGGTTGAATATTGCAGGAACAAAGACTTTTTAGAAACAAGGCAGAAATAGGGAGATTCGTGGGGATAGAAAGGACTTCTGTGGGGGTCTGGAGCTTATCAAACCACACTTAAAGTGGAAAATTATTACGGGTGAGGCAGTGGATATCCAACAAAATTAGATTCCACACCAGGCCAACCTGACCAGATTTGAAACACAGGTCCTACCAGCTCTTCGATTCAAAGTTTCTGATTTAATTGATAGGCACAAGAACTCGAGGTTACCGTTATTTAAAGTAATTTTCCCAACTCCTGTAATTACAAAAATTGTGAAAATACACCTACCATCCCACGACTTTGGAGACAATGACTACTTAGCCTGGGAAAGAGATGTCCTAGGAAAATACACAGTAAAGTCAGACTATCATGCAGCATGCAAGGATAAGTTTATACATCATCCATCTGCATCGACGGCCACTCAACAAGTAAGTACAGATGAAATGAATATGTGGAAATTTATTTGGAATAACAACCTTCCAGAACATATTAAGCTACTTATTTGGAGGATGATCCAATGTGCATGCCCCACAAGCTCCAATCTTAGGAGAAGAGGAATGAATATATCAACAAGGTGTCAAATGTGCTTAACAGTTGAAGAATCAGTAGAGCACATGTTATTTGAGTGTGATTTCTCAAGGAAAGTATGGAGGCTTTGTAGACTTGGGCTAGAATTCAATTCTGGATCTCCAGTTTCATTACTAGTATGGCTGCAACAATGGTTCAAGGTAGCACCGCAGAAAGAGGATAAGGAGATTGCTTGTTCTGTTATTTGGGCTATATGGTGTGCTAGGAACAAAACTACTATTGAATAACAACAGCTTTCGTTTACGCACACAATGGCTGAGATTGATGCACTAATTTTGACTTCAAGGTGAATGGAAAATGCACAGGGTATCATCAATGCAGATCCGCATGCAAATTTGCAGACAATGTTAAGGCAATAGGATATAGGGGAGGAGTCATTCACAGAAAGGAGGAAAGTTGGAGATATTACTCTCACGTGGCATAGAAAAGGGAGTTGTGCGGATTATCAGTTCCATGAGTGTAATATCATTATCACAGATGCAGCTTTTGACAGGAACAAAGGAGTTGGAGTGGCGGTATGGTGCTCAGAGGGCACATCTATAAACGACGGATTATCAGGAACAATGATGGTATGTGCCTTCTCACCAACCCAGGTTGAGCTACTTGCTATAGTCCAAGTTGTGAAGCTGGAAAGTGGAAGAGGGGAGACGCGGGTTTTAATTAAAATGGATTGTGAAAATGCACTGCGTTATATCGCCAATCACCTAGACAACCCCCAGATGTTATGCAAGTAGTAAGGGAAATTCGGATGCTAGGAATGGTGTAGTTTATCAGTACTAAATGTTGATAGACTAGCAGTTGAAGGAGCCCATAGGCTTGCGCTTTCAACCCTATCATGTGTCCCCTTATTATGTATCCATAAAAAAGTAAACTAGTCTTACAGTAAAGCAAGACAAATCAAAGGAAATGCATCACATCACATTCACATATGAAACTAAACGAAAATAGTTATCAAAGGATCATTTGAAATTCATCAATTCAATGGGTCATTATTTGAATGTTTAATCTAAATTAAAGGAGTAGTAACTTAATTATAATAAAATTTCATCAGCAGTCATCAATATAACTATATCAGCAATTTATACACTCAAAATTTAGGATTAAAAAAATTATAGTTATTTGTTGTTACCAAAAATATTTTAAGAAACAGATGGGTGCAAATTATTAATTTGAACAAAAGAAGAACTAGAGAAAAAGAACGGAAACATAATTTGTATAATAAAGATGAGAAAGAATTCTTAGCTGCTGTCCCCGACACAGGCGGAGCCAGTGTACTGATGTGGGTGGCAATGCCACCCACTTTGTTTTTTTACAGCTTAAGTTTTGAAAATATTTAGAGTTTTGCCCCACTACTTTTTTGAAACCTAGACGTCGATCTCCCTTGTAATATTAGTGTTTTGAATACTTTAATGATTTGTATTTGAATTTAATGACATTTGCTTTGGATACATCGTTTTTGGTTTATTTATTCATTTTTAAAAATAATATTATTTATCTAGTGTATGCAATTAAATGGAAAAAAATTAGGTATAAATTGCCCCCTCACTCTGATAATCCTGGCTACGCCACTGGTCCCTGATATTGTGAGATTTAAATTGTATAGAGTACTATAAAGAAAGAAGGAAGATGAATGTTGTTCTTAAAGATAAAAAATATTTTTTAAAAAAAATAATAGAAAAGCCTTAATTTTAAAAAATAAAAAGGGAAAAAGAAAGCCTCGATTAAAAAAAAGAAATGAAATGTTCTCAAAGTGGATTAAGACGAAGACGACGTGAAAAGGGAGCTTAATCAATTGTTCTCATGCTAAAAATTTTTGACTTAAAATGGCCCAAATGAAAAAAAAACAATTATGGAGTTAAAATGTCCCAAATTTCTAACCATTAAATTAAAAGGAAAAATTAATACATATGAAGAAGGTCTATCAAACATATTTTGGGGCCCTGGAGAATTTGGGACCACGACCCGCACTGGTTTTGGGCCGGTCCTGAGCATGAAGCACATGGGTGGGCCGAGAGCCAACTTTTATTTTAATAGCACGGAATGAAATGACACTAAGTACGGTAGGCATGAACACAACAATGGACCTCAAATTATATAACCACGAAGGCACAAAATGAGCACAACACGGGCACGACACGAAGCCAACTCTAACATCTGGGCATATACATATGGAAGACAACTTTTGGCTCATATGAGGCCTCTCCTCACACAACAACCATGGGTTACACCCATGCATACACCAGCAATGCGGGAATGGTTGAAAAGCCCATAGAAGACAAGAACCTCAACATCATCGATCGAGAATTGACTGAATGATCGGAAAGAAGGGACAACCAGTCTCCTCATAGTTTGTACCAATCATAGTAGCAACCCACTGGGATCCAATGTAGAAGTTACCAAATAACGTTCCCACATACGATGGGGGGTCTGTTCTTGGAAAATTCCTCTTGACTTATCAATAGGTTATGACATCACGAGATATCCCTCTTAAGACTAGATGCAAGTTAGTGAGGTCATACCTTAGGGGTAAAGCCCCATAATGGGATGAATCCTTGCATAGGGAACATCTCACCAATTATTATATCTTTGGTTGAAGCTTGCTCACACAGTTTTACCAATTAAAGAAGTTAACCAAGACTGTGATGAATTTACTGAACATTTGAAAGATGCCTAATGAGTAAACCAAGGCTTTCTACAAACACTACACAAAATAAAGTCTCAATGTTATTGAAACCAATACCATTATTATCTCAGGATATATGAAGGACATGACCGATGAGAGGTTACACAAGAAGTTTGTGGCAGACACTCAATCTGTTGTGCAACAACTCCAAGTGGAGAGATATGCCAAAGTAGAAGAAGCATAAAAAAAGAAAATGACAAGACCGATCGAAGGGATAGGTTGAAAAATTAAAGTAAAGGCTTGGAAATACCTTAGAGACGATTCGATTTGTACACCCTTTTGAATAAGTCTAGTGCAAGCATCCTAGCACAAATAAGTATGTTTTCCTTACGTCGTTGCCTCAATGATAAAATCCAGGGATAATGACGTTGACGAGGTACTGTGACTACCATAAAGATTGGGGACATGACACAGATGATTGTTACCAAATGAAGGTAATGATCGAGAATTTTCTTGCTCGGGGAATGTTCCAAGAAAATATCGACTCTCCTAAGAAGATCAATCACCTAAAAGAAAAGGATTAGAGCCACACTGACTCAAACCCCAAATGAAAGAAAAAGCGATTGGAAAATAAGGTTGGATTGTTCCCATAATAGAGAATAGAATCGGTGCCCCACCGAAGATAAGGAACCATTATCATCCAATGGAAAGGTTGTTACCATAATCAATGGGATCATCGGTGAAGATTTTTTATATACCTCAATAAAGAAGCGAATGTAATCTAAGCTACCTGAAGAATCCAAGGATAAATGCTTTAGGCCAGAAGAAATCATCACTTTCTCTGATGCCAATGCACCCTTGGTGATTTCGGCACATATAGGAAACAATCTAGTCCAGAGAGTCTTCATCGATGACGTGAGTGAGATAGAAATCATGTTCGCCAACTGTTTTGATCAGTTAGGCATCAAAAGGCACAAGCTGCAAAAATCAATGTATCAATTATCAGAATTCACGAGGAGAGCCAATTTCCCAATCAGCATAGTCAACCTCTCTTTGACGTTCAAAGACGATTGCAAGGCTAAGATAATGATGTGGGATTTCACCTTTGTCGAGGCCCCATCACACTTGAACTTCATACTTGGCCAACCTTGTATGAACCAGCTCAAAGTTATCTGGTCATCTTACTATTTAGTGCTAAAGTTCCCAATGGAGAGTGGAATTTCTTCAATATGACATAATTAAGAGATGGCCCAATGCTACACGATGATAGCAAAGAAGGATTACAATGAGATGAAAGGTGTCATTTGGATCCAAGGATGTTACAACGAGGAAGAAGGCAAAACTAGCTTGGAGGCCCTCCTATAAAAAATAGCTAAGGAGGATAAGGTAATTCATAAAAACAATATGATTGATTGGGTTATTACATTAGGAAGCATAAGTTTCAGTTTGAAACAACCTCGATGCCATTTCCCCTTTCATAAGGAACTATGTCGAGCAACAAGAACCCAAAAGACTAGAAAAAGACAGAGGAACTAACAAAGATTGAAGAGTCCTTGAGTATCGATCCCTAGTAAAGAAAATATTTGGACCCCTTGAAGTCGACCATCGTCAAACAACAAACTTGTGATCGACATCCAAGATATAGCTTCCCCCACACAAAAAAATGTAGGATGGAGGCATCTTTCCTGTTTTTGCCCAAGGAGTAGTTCAACCTAAGAGAAACTATAAGGATTTTCTCATTGTAATATGAAACCCAGTAAGTCTTTCACCCTAGAGGAACATTAGTGCCACAAAATTTTAATAAAAGTTATGTTCAAATTGCATGTGATGTCTTTAAAATCTCATCAAAGGTTAGCCGACCTACAACAAAGAGACATCTTGCCAGAAGATGATCTCTTGAAAAAGGCCAAAATCCAATCATAGGATAGCCGATCCATAATAACGAGATGTCTCACCAGAAGACGATCTCCACAACTAAAATAAGTTCATCCTACATAATGAAAAACTCCTCAAAGTGGATGAATATTCTTCATATTATAAGTTCTCCCTACGGGATGAATATTCTCAAAAGTGGATGAACATTCTTTATATTATAGCTCTCCTTATAGGATGAAAAACTCCTGAAGAAGACGAACGTTCTTCATATTATAATTTCTCCCTGCGGGTTGAAAATATCCTTAAATTTGATGATCGTTCTTCATAGAGTAGGTTCTCCCTATGGGATGGAAAAATTCCCTAAAGTGGACAAACATTCTTCATATCATAAGTTCTCCTATGGGATGAAAAACTCCAAAAAGTGGGAAAATATTCTTCATATTATAGCTTCTTCCTATGGGATGAAAAATTCCATAGAGTGGACAAATATCCAAAATACTTCAAAAATTCCCCAAGATGGAATGACACAAACATGTCCAAGAGACAAAAAATCTCAAACACTAAGGTTTTCGGTAACCCTGTGCAAGCTTAAAGAAATCAAAGTATTCATGGGGAATTATCTTTTTAACCGACCTCAGACACTTTTACGGATATATTTATCCCGGAAGCTGTTACTTTGAATGGTTAACGGCTGATCAAAATTTGAGCTACAACTAGATCCTTGGTGAGACGACGTCTTTGTCCAAGAAGGAAAGCCATGAGGAACTTCAGTACCCTGCTTTAACCGATCACACTAGTCTATGGTCCGATCATAGCCGTTTGGGATGTAGCGCTCTCTCAGGTATAAGCCCCATATATTTCTAATAAAAGCTCGAAAAAAACTTGTATATTCTGAGTAAGGATGGAATCTTCTCCATGTTTGAATAAAGTTCCATAGGCCATGATATTTTGATCATAAACTACAAGGGTAGGTTCTTAATCTCTCAATGTCCTCTCTTCCACAATTATCTTTTCCCTCGAGATGCTGGCATTCAGATCACCAATCAATTTCAACATCTAGAATCTTGAGTTTTTGTCTAATGATCTCATCTTGAAGCTTCTTGATTTTTTTTACCTTGGGTAGAAATGATAAGCTTCAAGGATTGATACAGATGAGAAGTAGAAGAGGATGGAAGATCCAACCTAACACCTAATATGTCGTACTTCTCGGCTATCTCCGCAAGGAACTCTTTGGTGGAAAGGTTAAAACTTTTCTCTAGAAGTCCTTTGTACTCACAATCGCACTCCATATTTTCTCTCTCAAGTTCCTCATAAAGGCCTTGAAAAGAATAAACCACCACTTGATATTCCATAGTTACATTCCAAAGCTAATCCTCTTAGGGTTCAGACCTAGATATCTACACTTCACCAGTCAAATGGTCAGAGCATATGTTCTCGAAGGGGTTAGAGGTACGAGGGTTATCATACTAAAAAAATGAAAAAAGGATATAAGGACAAGTAGTGAGATGGAAAAGAGAAGAAATCCCATTATAAGGGTTCAAGACAGATCCTTCGAGAAAAGAGGGTATGATCAGATAAACTATCACAAGGACAAGGCTATACCCTATCTTCTTAAGAAACCTCCCTAGTAATCTTTAGATCCTGGGAAATCTCCCCATCTTTGTTAACAACATTGGTGCCGTCATCAGCGACTTGGGGGTTCTCAACTTGAGGGCCTTCTATCAAGATTTGACTATCTTCGCCAATTGGCATCAGGGGCTCAACTTGCACAAATACTGAAGGATTAGGAGAAGGCTCTTTCCAATCTTAGTTCTCTTTTACGATGACCTCCTTCACTCTCTAAACCATTAGAGACTTAGATAAACTCCCTAGATAATCCAAGTGAGGGAGCAAGCTCCCCCATCCTGAATACCTTCCCACCAGGCATGTTCCAAGGCACCTCTAGCCTCAAATGAAATATAGAGGGTAAGGAACTCCCTACTCTCCCAAGGAAGCATAGAAGAAAGATCCACACCTATCTTGCTTTGGCCAAACTTAAAGGCCTTATTAGCAAGCTACTGGAAAATGCCCTTAAAAGGTTGATGTTCACAGCCTTATAAAAAATGCTCGTAGGAGATCCTTCTGATTCCCTACATCATGAACTCTTCAATGGAAGCTTCACTAGTAGCGATGATAGATTGGGCTGCTTTTGGATTTTCCTCCCAGGCCTCTTTCTCAGCCAGATGAGTGGATTTTAGGTGTGCAGCCTGAGCTTTTGAAACTTGGATGATGTCAGACTCCACTGCAGAAGCCAGCTGTGTCAATTGAGCCAAAGCAGTTGTTGTATATTGAGAAGTTGAATATCCAAAAAGGAAAAGTAAACAAAAAGTGACAAAAAATGAAAGAAAACAAAGAAAAAGAACTCAGCCATGGCAATATTGGTAGCTCTCGGGGAGGAATTGGGCCAGACTAGAGAAGGGCTCTGCTATGGTAGAAGAAACATGAACCTCCACCTGAGTAATTTTTGACCAGGTGGGGCTAAGAATCCCATCTCCGGAATCATTGCGCTTTGGACCATAGGAGGATTCATGATTTGAGTCAAAGATATCTGATGTACCAAAGTTGAGTTATTTTGGCCTGGAATAAAATCACCATTCGAAGACTGTAGAGCAATAACATCTTGGATGAAGCCCAATACTCGAATAAAAAAATGTTGACAGCTAGATTTTGTGATACGACAAAAAAAACATAGGGAAAAGGAATAAAATTACTAAGGGGAACCTTGAATACGGAAGGAGGAGGATTCAGCCTCTTGGGGGTAAAAAGGTTTATCGGACAAATCATACTTACCGACATCTACCTTATAACCCATAACGTTTAAAAGCTTGAACCTAGCTATTCAATGGGATATATTTTAAGGGATGTGAAAGTCACCCTCAGTCTTATCTCCCATTGCTTGATCATTATAAACAGGGATGAGAAGGAAGCGATGTTGAACACAAGGAATCGATCCCCTCACTCCTTGGTTGAAGAGGGAATCTCATTTATGAGCCTCCTCCCCTTCACATATACAGTATATATGGCCTTCCTACCTTTACTAGAGCCTTGATTGGTCCAAAGTTTCTAGAAGCACCAGAAAACATTCAAGGAAGGTGCTACCATATGCAAAGTGCACAACTTTATGAACCCAAGCACTGTCTGGAAAATATTAACATTGTAATGACCTTACAAATAGCTAAGCACATTCAGGAACGAAAAGGTGAGACCATAATCTAGATAATGTTTGCAAATTAGCAGACCCACCCAAGGAATATTTTGGCACGTTTCACCTGCACCTGTAGGAATATAGTAATCCTCAGCCCCAACCTCAGATGCACCTGGCAGAGTCTCCTCTTTATTGGGCACAACCATAGAGTCCCTAATAGTTAAACCTACACTCCCTCATGGTACATCACACATATTCTTAGGGTTTTATTCTTTTTAAGGGAAGGGGGCTTGGACCAAGCAGAGACACCCCCCGCAACAAGGCCACTGTCGGGGCTGGCTACCCCTTTTGATAAAAGAGGACTCAACGTTAGAAGAATTTTGACATAGTTAAAGAGAATGAAACTTCAAAAAGATAAAAATAACTTACTTAGTTGGAGTTCTAAGGAGACCATGCAAAGGATTTAAAGACGGAAAGAGCTCTACGCTTGAAAGTGGTTGATGAGCAAATATATAAAAAAGTGAATTTTCATTCCACAATAACATGATGGCTTATATTCTTAAGTGACTCTTCATATTATAGGAAATAATTACCATCTCAAAAATTGATAATCATGTGCGCCCCTGGCTTTAAGTTATCACCTAAATCGAGGCCTTGACCCATAGAGCCTCCATAAGTGCATAACGTGCCAGAATGGTTCAAATTCTTGACAGTTATTCTGAAAAAGGGAATGTTGAAAGACACCCGTGAAGCATAACCTTCAGACACTTACATATGAGAGAACCAAATCTATTGATAAGGGTTACAACTAAAGCTTCTCCTCAAGCTGAATGTCATGCTGCTATCCTGTTTGTGGACCTAAGGCTATATTAAGCAGCCAAACGGAAGATCTTCTGTTATACCTTCGAATTACACCTGCATTCAAAGTACAACTATGAAATACTGAATATATGGTAATTCCATTCTGGTAAGATAACTATTCATACAAGGAAAGTAAATATCTATCCTATCATGATTGGAATATCTGTCGGGGATCAATCCTTATAAATATTGAGGTATTTTTATGCCTTGGATTTGATAGTATAACCAGTAGTTATTTACATACTTTAGAGTGTATATGTGCACTCATTATGGCATATTTATGTAATCCTTCTATGAATATTTGGATATTTCAAGAATTTTGCATGAATTACACACTTTTGAAGACTTGACGATCCGCATTTAGACGTGTGATGAATAAATAAAGATTAAATATGGAAAAACATACAGAAAATATAAGGAAGCACCGCACAAATCAACTCGATGCTGCTCACGGCAGCGCGTGAGGAAGGTTGAGGTCGCCGATGGACTTTGAAGGAGGCACGTGGGCCGATTTGTGAAGGCTTGGGCCGAATTGGCCTGGGTAGAAGCTATCTAAAGATTTTCCTAATTTCATTTGGGTTCAGTCTGTTCACTTTGTGGCTGAATAGATTATTTCCTAATTTCCTAGTCTAATTGAGATTTATTTCCTCAATTAGATTAATATTCTATTTTTTGAAGAGGAATATTTGATTTCCTTATTTTAGTTATTTATATTTCTAATTTTATATTAAAGTATAATTATTTTTCTTTTATTAGTTTTATTTAAGGAGAATTATTTATTTTTGGAACATATCTCTATTTTCTTTTTTTCTTAGTAAGCTAGTGTTCTTGATTAGCAAGAATATATTACATTTCTAATTTTTGTATAATTAGAATTAGATTAGAAGAATATTTTAATTCATATATTAGTTTCAATTCTTGTAGTATAAATACTCCAAGGGATTTTCAAGATATGAGAGTTGGCTGCACGAGACTTTAGATAGATATTCTCACTTGAAAATTCCGTCCCTGAACTATGTATCTTTTCTGAGAATCTAGAGCTGGTTTAACAGAGTAGTTTTTGAAATTCATCAAGTAATTGGATCTAATCGCTGATTACAATGTGAGGTTCATGGTGACACAAATCAAGTTCTTTTCATTCCTATCTATATTGAACCATCTAATCTCGATAAACTAAAAATCATTCGATGTACCTTGTTTTGTTGTGTAAGTGCTGAATTTTTGCGGTTTGGGTGGCTTTTGATTACTTTTGCTGGTACTGCTCGGTGAACACTACTATTCCTTATATTTTAACCTATAATTGTACTTATTATTGTCCTTCTTGAATTTGTAGGCACGTGATGAGACGTCAAATGCATGTATTTTCCGACACATTTAACATCTCTTTTGTTATCTTTTGTTGGAAGATTGCTAGATTTAGGTAGGATTACATTATAAGGGGTTTGGATAACTGTTTTCGGTTTTCGTATCTAAATCCTTCATTTTGTAACCTAGTTTGAGTCTAATGGATTTTTGGTCCTTACGAGCAT
>JAULKM010000001.1:18885609-18895985 GCA_032355605.1 Rubia tinctorum
TTTTTGGCAAGATTCTTTCAATTTCATCCACTCATTCTACTTTTTACTTTCTACATTCAATTTCATCCATTCATTTTATTCACATAAATCCAAGCACCTAAACTTATGTTGCTATAAATAGAAAAACGGAGGGAGTATAAGTATAGATATTATTGCGTGATACATTGTTAGATTCGTTATAATTAATTTTCACAAGTTTTAATTGTCCTAAATGAAAGATATTAAAGATCAAATATTTTTTAAGTTAACTGTTAAAAGTCAAAAAGTGAAACTTGAAACGTTACGGATTGGAGTAATAATAATAAGTAGAGCTAATAAGTATAACAATTGCCCAAATAATGTCGTGATCATTTATTTAACTTTAGAATGTTGCATGAAATTATTGTAGAAAATGTTGGCCGTATCAAGACAAAACAGCTTTATATGTTTCGATGCGGCAAGTTTTGGAGAGATAATTCAGGGTAGAATTGTCAAAGATTAAGATGTGGAGACTGTGACATCAAGAATATATTATGGTAGAGGATAATTACAGCAGTGAAAACAACTCTTTTCACTACTACGCATATTATTAACAATGGAATCAAGAAAAGTTACCTCACTCATAATTGGACGCCAAATGGAAGATCCTCTAATGCAAAGCGAAGCTGCAAAGGCAAGCCTGTTGAGCTGTTTACCATCATAATTCCCTTCAAGCCTTGGATCCACAACCTTATCTATCTCCCCACGGTTAAGTATAGGTTTGGCCTACATTTTTATGAACACAAATTCATACAAAAATTAAAACATAAGACCCATCAAAATCAGCCTTAAATTCAGAATGAAATGAACTTGGCTACATTTGAAATAGCCCCATTAATTACCCAGCTATGTAAGCTTTGATGTGATCCATCAACTGGCTTCTTGCCAGATATTAGCTCCAGCAGAAACACCCCAAATGCAAACACATCGGTCTTCTCATCAACAACCCCGTGCATGAAATACTCTGGTGCTAAGTGCCTGTGGGATCAGCCACAAATATTCGTTACCGCGGCGGAGTCGGACTCAAATATTATGATGAACTCGATAATTGATTAAAAAAAACCCACACGAAGGACATTCCGATAGATAGTGAGAAACCACAAGAACTAATGAACCCTATATAGGATTTTTGACACCAGAGAAGAAAGTTCGATTTTAATACTCCCTCCATCCACGCGTAAGGTTTCTACTTTCCATGTTCGCCTGTTCCTACCAAAGTTTCTTATTTCTTATTTTGGTTGAAATTTGTCGCTGAAATTTGACCAACTCATTCTAATCCCCCACTTTTCCAGCCACATCAGCATGCATAACGCTCGTGCCAAAAGGTTTTCAGGACCCTTGTGCTTGGACGAAGGGAGTAGTGTTTTTAGAATGAGAAGCCAAGATAGGGAATAATGTGGCCTAAAAGAAGATAGAATGGATACCCAAAGGTGCCTTCAATTGGAACAATGGAATGATGAGTCCATTGTGATGGAAGCCATTTTGCAAGTCCAAAGTCTGAAATCTGTTCTCACAAAGACACAAACAAACATTTCTTACAAAACTATGTGAGAAACCAAGAGCATTAAAACATGGTATTTAAACATACCTGTGGCTCAAACTCTGTGGTGAGCAAAATGTTGGAGGACTTGATGTCCCTATGGATGATTCTTCTGGGACATGTCTTATGCAAGTAATGAAGACCTCTAGCAGCTCCAACAGCAATCTGATGCCTTGTTTTCCAGTCCATAGCAGGGGACTTGACATCTAATCACACAAACAAACTGTCAGGACAAAAACCTGACTTGTTCGACAGTACTATGTTTTGTTGATGGATTTTGGGAGACATACCATGAAGAACAGAGGCGACAGAGCCCTTGGAGGAGAACTGGAAAACCAGGTAGAGGCCATTGTCGATGCAGCAACCAAGCAAAGCAGTGACATTTGGATGGCAAACATGGCCTAATGTCCCAATCTCAGTCAAGAACTCCTTCTCCTTCCTCTCGTCATTCGACACTTTCGTCAGCATTTTCACCGCGATCGCTTGCCCGTCTTCTAACACCCCTTTGAAGACCTCTGCATAGCCCCCCTTTCCGACCATGTTCTCTGTCACTCACAGTCACAAATCATCAGAAACGTAAGAACCGAGTAAATGCTGGTAAATAAATAAACTCCCGCGTGTTGAAATGTTCCCACATCGGTTCAACACTAAATGACTTTCATATAAGGTCCTTGTTCACTCTACTCAGTACTAACTGGTTTTAACATAGAAGTCCAAGGTACCTTGAAATTTAACGCCGTTACTCATGATAACAATAATGAGAAGAATAAACAAGAACCTGGGCAGAAACCATTGGTGGCGTCGAAGATTTCGGGGTAGGAGAAGCATCTCCAAGTAGGCCTCTGAACACAAAGAGATTTGGAATTGGAATTGGCTGTGTTTTCTTGAGAGCAGAGATCGCAGTCTTTCGGGAGCTGCTCTTCTTCTATGCTGTGACGCTTGAGAGAAAACAGGCGCTTTAGGCTGGCAGTACGGATGTACCTCATCTCGACAGAACGAAAAATTGGCAGTCACTCAGACAAGCTCGGGAGATACTATTGATGTAGTATGAGGATTAAGAAGACAGTGTGAGAAGAAAGAGTGGAATGTAGTCTGAGCTTGTTGCATTTGTGCTGTGCGATTAGTTGGTGCTGTTGGTTTGGGGCGGCTTTAGCTTCAAGTTATAGAGATCACATGAACAAGGGGAGGGGTGGGGGTGCTTTAATAATGGTGATATAATGGTGCGGTTAAATCCAACAGCAAAAATGATTGGAGGGGCGGTTGGACAATGTTAGCAAATATGGGTGACCCCTTTTCATTTTTTAATCCCTTTGCTTAATTATTAGTCTTTTAAGGTTGTATTTAGTGGGGAAAAAATTATTGCAAAAAAAAACAATCAAATTACATAAAAAAATATCATACTCTATGATCTAACTAAGAGACACCACCAATGAAATCTATTGAATGTCAGTGGAGACTGAAACTCTATCCATTTAAATAATTAGGGATACCCTCCTAAGAACATACAAACGTTGCACCACCAACGAACTGCCACGATCTCAGCCGGAACCACCACGATCTCATCTTCATCGACCAGTTGCAGGTTGAGAAATCATGGCGGGGATCACTAACACGGTCTTATAACATTGTATAATCTCTATGAAAAAATTGGTCTAATATTCATAATCTTAATAGGGGTGTGTTGTGAATCCTAAACCTCTCTGTTATAGAGATTATGGATTACCATTAAATCAGACCCAATTCACTAGTGCAATTGTAATTATAAAGTGAGGACTTATTTTAAAGTAGAGAGTGTTTGTTTTTAGTTTTTATAATATAAACAAGTGCTCCTAACTTTCATTTCTTTAATATGTGACAGTATAATTTTGAGATTTTTAAAGTGCCGAATTGAATTCAAGTTAACATGAGCTTGTAGTCAATGCAGCCAATGGTGAAATAACAAAAAGCGCTAAGATTTAATCAGGTAAAAATGAAAAAGTGATTCTGTAACCCTTGGTTACTTATTAGGTGTATATATAACTTGCCCGATTCTAATCAGTTAAAGCTAAGCATGCGAAGTGGAACCTTCGTTGAATTAGGGCAGTTCGCTAAATCCACCAAAGCTGAGAATGACGCATCACCCACAAGCCAACCAACCGCAGAAATAGCGGAAAATACTACTTGCCACGACACCTTCTATTAGACCACGATCCATGAGAGGGGAGCGCAAGAAACGAATAACGATCACACGATCAAAACCCCATGAATAAAGATAGAGAACACCAAACAATGGAGGTGACTTTTTATTCCCCAAAAAGCATGGGCAAGAATAATATTAACTTGAGCGTCCAGACTTCTTTTCTAGGGGCCACCCCGTGAATATTTGTTGGTACTCAAAGAGGTTGGGACTTGTTGTGAGTTGATATCTAGCACCATCAGTACTCAGAAGAATTCCCCACATCAGTGGCGCCAACTGTGGGAATCAAATTTTCTTTCTGTGTTTTAATTGTCCCTGGATAAGGCCGAAGCCCATGTGGGAGCTACCACCCGCATAGTAGACACACAAAGGAAACAAACGGGCCTCACACCCAAGGGAGCCAACGAGTGAAAAACTAGCACACCACGCTATGAAAAATCTCAGCAAAAGTATGTATGCACAGTTGTAAATTTACAAATTTAAACACGACTCGCAACAAAGGTAAACCCTCGTATTACAATTATTTCTATGTGAAAAGTAAACACATGAAAATAAGCGATAAGATTTTTAAAAAAATTACAAAGGTCACTTAGCCAAGAAAATATAACACCAAATCGAAAATAGATGGACAAATGACTAGGTTAGTAAACCCACGAACAATCATACTCTAATCAAATGGTTAGGTTGAAGAGTTACATGAGATACTTTTAAAATAATGGCTAAAATTTGAGTTACATGTTATTTACACGAATAGTAGAACATGGATATAGAAACAACGCAGCGAATCATTATCAGTTAAAGAGTTGCGGTTAGCTCGATTTGTTACAAATCCTTATTAAGATAGCTAAACTGCAAATTTTCAGTCCGCGCTATAGACTAAAATTACGATAACCTAAAAAATATTCTAGGAACAATGAACCAATTACAAACCTACAAACATAAGGGAGATAATCTGGGAAAATGTATAAAAGCGAAGTGACATTCACATTGCCTGAACAAAATTAATACCAAAGAAATAAGAAGAATCATCACATACTCAATAAGTATATTAAATCGAATCTTGGATCCATGTTGAAACTAAGGATTGAAGCAAAAATTCTTGCTTAACTTCAAAAATTTCTCAGGGAAGAATTACAAATGACTATTTGCGAAACTACTACATAAATATATAGTTACTTAAGTCTCTACTGTGATTGCTAGTAAGGTCATAACGGCACCAAGCGGAGAAATTAATCTATCAACATTTCTTCCCAAGGATAGCGAACTCTGAAGGAATGAATACGCTCCTTCAAAATCAATTTGTCCATAGAGCGAGGTGGGAGCTAAGGCAAGAATTGTCGCCCATTCTCCCACTACCTCACCTCTATTTCACTAGTTTCCCCTATGAAAGGGCATCATCCTCCTCATCAAGTAGAGCATGTGTACTAGCAAGCAGTGACTGAGCACTTCGCTTGTACATCTGCTCAACCCCATGACCCAGTTAAGTGAACTCGTGAAGGATGACCTCCTTCACGAGCCGGTCAATTGGGTAGCCCATATTCTTCAGTCAGCTTAACTACCGCGAGTCTGGGCATCACCCTCGCGTTGGTTTCCTTCAGTTTCCACATTTAAGGGTCTTGCCGGTGGACATTCTACATCTTCCTCTACCTTGAAGCCCATTTCCAAAACGTTACCCTCTGGTACTCTCAAAAATCATAAAAACATATAGGAATTAGACAATGTCAATTCTGGAAAACTTAAATAAATATCACTTGACACTGATTTTTTTTACAAAAAGCACGTGGATTTTCATAACATCATTTTAAAGCTTGTAAATAAAACTAGGACCACCATCAACCAAAGTAATACTGCCAAATTATCCCTTTATAACAGTTTATCACATAACCCGTGAGAAGCCCAACCCAAATCTGGGATAGTTCCGGCAACCTCGGTAGCCCATATGTCCCCAAAACATCACAAATCACTGTCAACATAGGAAAATTCCCTTATGAACTATTCCTTACCCTACACACACTCAAAACTGCTTCTCAGAATAGTTAACACAAAGAAAACACATGCAAAATACAAACTGAGAACAACTCTAGGAAAGCAGTTCCTTTTATTGGTATGCGTAAAGTATTACAAACCCTGACTCACAGCTCCACTCCATTACAACCACTCATGTCCAATTATTCAACACAAGAGGGTAAATCGTCTACGTATTTGCATAATACATGAAATAACCACCCCCACAGAAAAAAACAATCATCCACAGTTTCGTACATGACCGTAAATCACCGTCCAGCGGCACAAGTGGAGGATCATCCCACTTTTTCGCTGCGACACCTAAACCCGGAGTCAATTATAATCATATCACCCCCTCTCTCCAAACCCAAGAAACCTACACAAAATAACACTTTCCTCTTTTGAACAACAAGAAATATACAAAAATACACCAATATATGCCACTGGTTTACCATTATACCATCCATATTCACTAGCATGAAAATTATAATGCTATGCCACTTCAAATTATTAACGCAGTCGTTTACCTAAAATAATTTAACTATATTATCACTCTGTCATGATAAATCAAATCAAACAACAAACATCTTTACATGTATACAACTTTGTGAAAACAACCAAATACCTTTCTATTAAAATACTTGCATTCAAAAGATAATTTTAGTAAGAAAAATCACAATACATACTTGAAAAAGTAAACTAAGTACATCACTAAGCATGAACGCTCAGCCAGGTCATTAGCCAATATGATTCGTGAATATGCTAGCCATTCCAGAATTACGTCGATGAGGAAGCTCAATGACTGAAGCCTTCCACTCATTAACCACGTCTTGTAAAATATCCTCCAACTTCAACGCATGTGTAAATACACCTCATTACGCATGCTCCAAGGGCCTCAATTCTCCTCATGTAGTGGAACTCACAGTTAAGAACTGGCCCATAGTTTGAACGTCCTAGTTGCATACTCAATAAATACATAGACTATGTATAAGTATATAAGCTTTGTTTCAATTCCTCAACCCGTTGCTCCAAACAGTGACAACACGCTATTAACACTTCATTAGGTCTCCTGGATCTCATTGATGGAGCCTTAGCAATATCCTCGCATAGATTTGCGTTTGCCTTATGTTGTTCTCTGAGCGACAACTCAAGAGTAAAAGTTAGTTCTTCTAGTCGAGAGCAACGGACTTCGCGATGTTCGATTCTCCTCTCCATATCCTCATACTTCGTCAATATTTGCACATTATACTCATGCCCATCAAATAACGGGTTTTCCATTCATTGGGAATTGCTTCAAAATAAAGGCATTTGACTAGAAACCATTTTAAATGATCGAACAACTTATCTATACGATCTGCCTGCTTAGAAATGATACTCAACTTTGATCGAATTTGTGACTCTTCTCCACCAAAAAACCTCTGCCATTATTTTTCCTGCCATAGGGTTATTTCAGCACATTCTTAAAACTTATAGGGTTATATCAGCACATTCCTAAAACTTATAGGGTTATATCAGCACATTCGTAAAGAATGAAGGGTTATATCAACACATATTATAAATGCAAAACCCATCAACATTAAAAATGCTAGGTCGGAGAACACAACAAAATAAAAACTACAAACACAACACCAAAGGTCATCCAATCATAAATCTGGACTAAACTAAAAAAATAAACAAAAAATCATTAAAAATTTCTTATATTCTATACCGTATATACAACATATCTCTATTCTTGTGACGAGAAGCAAAAACAAAACCACATAGTCAAATTCAATATCACATTAAAATAGTGAATTAAGGGGAATTTCAGATGAAGATACCATTTTGAAAGGTTCCCGCACCTTCACTTCAACCTTTGTTACGTCGACCTCACCATAGCTTTTTTCATCACTAGAATAACACTCTAGAACATCGACAATCTATAGAAGATGTTGAAATGGTAGTTGCGTGCGGTCGGTGTTTATTTTGTACTAATATGACACTTTGTTTTATAGTATATGTTGATATAACCCTACATTGTTTTTACAAATATGCTGATATAACCCTATAAGTTTTAATGTTCTGATACACCCTAATTTTTTTCATAATGTGCTGATATCAGGCGGTTGTCTGACAGTGGTCCAACGGTGGTCCGAAGGTCGTTCGGAGGCGGCTCGATGATGGTCCAGTCGTGGTCCGGAGATGCTAAGGGCAATAATGTCATTTCCCTATTTTGTTTTTTTCATGAGGGAAAAAATATATTTTCATGAAATTCCGGCTAAAAGTTACCGGAAAGGGTTATATTTGCACTTTTACTTATTATCTAGGGTTATATTTGATCTTTCAATTATCATAAAGTTATATTTGCACTTATGTGAATTATATAGGGTTATATATGCATCTTTCTCAAAATTTTAAAATACAATAATTTTAAAACATCAAATTAAAATAGTAAAAAAATAGAACTAAACCACTGAAAAATACACATCGTATTAGAATAAGTAAACATCAAATATAATATAAATTGAATTAAGCTAGTAAAACATCAAACTAAAACACTAAAACTTACACAACAAATTAAAATGGTTAAATATCGAATAAACATATATATTAAATTAAAATATCACACTAAAATTGTAAAACATGAAAGGAAAAAAAATTAAACTGTCGTCAAAGTCCTTAAAAATAAAAATTCTAAAATATCAAACAAAAAAATATCATCCCAGTTTTTTAAAATCGTCACATTTAAATTTTGATAAAATTATCAATATAATATAATAGTTTTCACATTAAAAACACTAAGAACCATCATATTTTTATGAATTATCACAAGTTTTAACTTTAAAAACATAAAAAGTGAAAATCATATAACAAAAACTAAAAAGTAATACATCGAAAGATCATCATATATTAGCTAAAAAGTTTAATAATTGAAATTATAGGCTAAAAACAGACCTAAAATACATAATAGGCCCAAACTACACATCAAGCCATAAACTAACTAATTCCAACCCGATTAACCCAAACCCTACCCGATTCACTCGCCGTCCAACCCTACCCGCCCCACTTCTGATCAGCCGCCCCACCCCCAAACCGTCGATGTTCGCTATCGGAAATGACTGCACTGGAATCCAATTTGCAACCCTCCACCAGTTCTTACTTCGATTGCAACGTTCTCAATCCCAAACCACTATAAATTTCAATCGATTCCGTCATCTCCAGCGCTGCAAAATCTTGTTTCCCAACGACTATCTACAACATCTATATTCGGTGAAGGCCTTCACTTCGAACTGACATAACTAGTGAACGAAGGAGACAGAAATTGATGAAGAAGAAAGGAGGTTCAGAGGCACAAGAATTGAAGAAAAATGACATGCAATGGCCGATGAAAAATTCATCGGAAAATTGCGAATTTGAATGGATAACAAAACCTTTCCGAAGAAGATGAAACTTCTATTTTATTGCAGTTTAACCTCTAAACTTCTATTATCTTTTAAATAAGACCCCAAAATATAGATTATTTTATTTTTACATTCAACAAAAAATCCTATAAATTACACTTTAAATCGCGGTCTTGCTATCCTCAATTTAGAATTCAAGTTCCGTTCTCTCTTTTCTTTCCTTTTTCTTTTGTCTTTGGCTAGTGTGTATACTTTAAAATTTTCATATTTGAGCGGGCAAGAAGTAAATATGTGAATGATAGGGTGAAGAGAAAATTAAGAAAAAGAAGAACATCAACATTGGATGACATAGCTAAGTCAATTGATCTTTTTGCAATGTACTCAGGTCAAAGACAGAACTTTGATAAATGTTATATTATGTTCAATCCCAATATATATTCAAACCTTGAGCAGTATACCAGATTTTCTCTGAACATTCATGGGAAAGGGTTAGGAGGTAAATATCTAGGTTTGGATATCAGTTTTGAGACTCCAATGACAAGAATCTTCCAGAATTTGGTTACTCCCTCCATCTCATCCAAATCTGCACAGAATCTTTTTTTCCAGTCAAAGTAGTCGAACTTTGACCACATATTTGAATACATATATAACCAATAATTTTATCGTATGAGATATGGTTAGATTATTCATAACATGTAGTTTCTAAATCTCAAATTTTAATGTGCCGGTATTGTCAGTAGCTAAACATATTTACAATCAAACATGTTTATTGGAGACCTTGAAAAATATTTTGTGCAAGTTTGACTGGACGGAAGGAGTACTAGATTTCAATAAAGGTTTTCCTCATGGAAGAAAAAACTTCTCTCCTTGTCTGGAAGAATTGCATTGGTGAAACAATTACTTTTTTCAGTGACATTATATCCATTAGTAATTTTTAGAATTCCAAAAACTATACTCAGAAATCTTGACAAGATGATAGCTGAGTTTATTTGGGGAGGAGAGCCGGATAAGAGGAAGGTTCAGTGGAACTCTTGGTTGAAAGTTTGTAGATCAAAAGAGGTGGGTGGCTTAGGTATGCGATCTATGGAAGGTATGAATATAACCTTATTATCAGTGTTGACAAGAGGCTCAGATTCTCGGTAGGGATGGCAGTGGGGCGGGTTGGGTACGGGTTATGGTACCTCCATACCCAGATCCACCTAAATTTTTTGTACCCATCCCCGCCCCATCACCCATGGTGGGTATGATATTAAAATAC
>JAULKM010000001.1:18912172-18924616 GCA_032355605.1 Rubia tinctorum
AAAATTCGACTCCATCTTTCTTTCTACGTTTTCTCCTTGTTTCCTTTCTTTCTTTGAATTTTGTTGAGTTCTACTTTCTGAATGCTTGCAAAACAATTGCCATGCCCAAATACAATTAATCTCCCTATGGAATCATATGGAATATATTCAGAGTAGTAGTAGTATACAGTCAAATTTTTGATTAATCTCCCTATTCTGAATATATCAAAAAATAAACTCAATCTTTCTTTCTCCATTTTCAGCCTCTAATTCACATGAGTCAATGCTGACCCTAATCATCGGTGTAAAGAAGAGCAAAACGCTAGTCAAAAGAACAAACCCGATAGTTAACGACGCCAACACAAACCATCACGGCAAACTTAGCCACCCTTTTAAAGCTTTCTTCACGCCAACCTCTGTGTTTCCTTTCTTTCTCTGCATTTTCTTTCTTTCTAGAGAGGAGGAGATTGGGAGGGATGGCAGCGGGAGGAGGGGATAGAGCGGAGGAGATTGGGAGGGATGACAGCGGGAGGAAGAGATCTGCGGGGTTAAGGCGGTGGAGATCGGGAAGGATGGCAGCGGGAGGAGCGGATTGAGAGGGGATGGGGCTTGCGGAAGAGATTGGGAGGGGGTGGCATCGGGAGGGGTGGGGAGGGTGGTGAAATTTCTAGTAGCGGTGGAGATTTCAAGCATCGACAGCGTCGGAGGTTTCCTGCGACAACGGCATCGACGGTTTTCAACTACGGCGGCGATAATGGTTTTCGGCAGTGGTGGTGACTGTTCCTTGTGGTGGAGGATCAGCAGTAGTGAAGAAGAAGAATATCAAGGGTATTTTAGGTATTTATTTTTAATTTCTTAGTCAAGAGTATTTCCGGCATTTCACTTCTTGTCATTGCCGAAATTTCATGGGTCAACGTCAAAATTAGGGAGTTTGGCTACATCGGCACAAATTTTTTGAAAGTTAGGGTTAGATTGGCACATACAATAATTAGTTAGGTTTAAATTGATACTTTCTCATATTACAGGTAGGGATGGCAATGGGGCGGGGCGGGTACGGATTATGGTACCTCCATACTCATACCCACCTAAAATTTTCATACCCATACCCACCCCATCACCATGGTGGGTACAATATTAAAATTCACCCCCACCCATCGGGTATTATCTAAAATCCACCTCGCCCCATCACCCACTTGGGTCTTCATACCCACTTCAAATCCATTTTACTCACCCCATTTATATCTCCAAAAACACCCAAATTTTACTTTTAAATTACTAATTTTAATATTATAAGTTTAATAATATTTACATGAAAATATTATAAGTAAAACATGTGCATTATGGATAAATATTAGTATATTATATAATAAATTATTGTTTACATAGCGGGTATGTGGGGCGGGACGAGTATGAACTAATATCCATGCCCGGTCCACAACCCATAGTGGGTATCAATTTCCATACCTATACCTGCCTCACCCCATGAAAATTACATCTGCCTCACCCCATGAAAATTACATCCATACCCGCATCATTGGAGCGGATGCGGGGCGAATCTCCACCAAAACTTGACCCATTTTCATCCCTAATCCCAAACTCTCAATTCATTGAGGTTGAAGCAGGGTCATTTTGGTTAAGGTCAATTGGCTCTATTCAGGTCCATCGGTTTGGTTTGGTTTGGTTTGGGTCACCAAATTCGAGTCGGTCCAGGTGAGGCAGATCCAACACTAGTCAAACCAAAAATTTAAACAGTTAGATCGTTAATTTAAGGATACAACCCTTCTTTTTAAAGAAAAAATAGCCATAGAAGTGGAGTTTATTCTTGCGATGCTAAAATGACTTTCCTTCTCATAAATAAATGAAGAAATCAAGTTGTACAGTCCCATGGTGATTTTCTGGCAGGTTCAGTATGTATGCAGTGTGAAGCATGATCAAAGTGGATCGAGTATGTGTGCAACATGACCACACTGGATCATAACTAGGTTGCATATCTTACACATTTTCCAACACGATTACCTTGTTATGACTTCACCCAACTGGGAGATAATAACTTAATTTATAGGAATATTCGAATCTTCATATATTTTATGGTTCTAATACTTGTTTAAATGTTGACGACCAATTTAAAATTAATATTTTGTTTTTGTTGAGAGTTTAATATGAGATCTAATAGGCCCTATCATATTTGTGGGGAGACACAATAAACGCTCCCAACAAAAAAAACTTCAAGTCAAAATTCTAGTTAGGGGATGCCGCCACCTCCACCAGATTTGGCAGTTCGACGGCCCCCTTTTCTTTCTTTCGTAGTTGTAGTTGTCCTTTTCTTTTCTAGTACTAGATATGAAGTTGGCTGGCGCAGGGCCAATAAACCAGGACTTTCAACAAGTAGCAGAGCCACAACCTCACTTTCGCGCGAAGAAGAACCACATCTGCACCGACCGCCGTTGCCTGGAGAAGGAGTAACCTTCGGCGAAGTCGGGCCGATGATAGTGAAGTTCAGCCACTCATCCTCTTGTAGAGATGGACCACACTAGCATTATGGTTTGGAAAAGGTACGAACCTTCGCACAGAGAATGATTATGGTGGCAATCGTTGGCGCTGGGTGGCACAAGGTGGAAAATGGTTGCCAACGATAGCGTAGGGTGACACACGAATACCAACAGTGACGCAAGGTCATGGGTGAGATCGGCGCGGCCTCTCAAATCCTAGCAAGAGTAAGGCAAAAAATTCTAGTGATTTTTCTTTAATAGTAACGGCGGAAACATCGCAGATGGAAAAATTAACCGTGGGTCAGATCCGCCTAAAATAGGATAGTGTTGGGTTCGGTTTGACCAAAATGGGTCATCAAAATTGGGCTGAACATATGGGCTGGTTTTTTCCTTAATTTAAATGGGCCGATTTCTATGGGTTTGGGTGCTTTAGGTTCCTTTGCTCAACCTTCAGTTTCGTATATTTATCTTTAACCTTACATTGATTCTGTTATGTTAAATAAGGAAAGTTCACTCATTAAAATATTTTTTTTTGTCTAGAGCATTATATTAGGAAGTTTCTGCCAATTTGGGTTTTCTGACACATTTTCTTAAGGGTAAATCCATATTGGCTTTCGTTCTGCTATCCAAAGAGTTTGGTTAAAGAGAATTTCAAGTTAAAAGTAGTTTAAACAACTTACTTTTGGTGTTTTCCACAAAGGTTAAATAATATATTTGTATATTACAGCTAGTCTGGACAGTCCCAGGACTCGAAGACCAGCTAAAATGCCTTTAGATTGAGTTATCTTGGATATCCAAACTGGTTCAGGTTATAGACGTTCATAGATAAATGTTAAATCTAATGTTTGCTATTGTGGCTGCTTTGAGTTAGGACACTGTTTGGAACTAATACATCCTTCTAGCTGGTTTGGGCCGAGGTTTTTAGACGTAATCATGGTAAAAGTAGACCACGTCATTCTAAGTTGCATCTTCTATTTAGCTACCAAGGCTATCAGGGTATTGCATCCGGTCTACCAGATGCAACTCGAGTTCTTACTCTGAATAAATTATGATCTTTATGTGTCTATACACTAGGTTGGTGTGGAGCAAACTCTTACACACCATGTTGGTGTGGAGCTCAAGTGGGAGGCTCACCCCACTCCTTGTGAGCCATCTGGGATTCTAATCCACTTTGTTATAGGTCACTACTCACTAGTGCAAAATCGTTGTTTAAAGGTAGCGATCAAAAGCAGTTCTCGCGAAAAACGAGGAACCACCTTCTTACAAATGTTCCAAATTTGGAACATCTCTAAATCGGGCCTCTCCATAATTGAAAGCGGTTTTGTTGAAATTGAAGGTGGTTTATTTTAACCGCCTTTGATTAATCAATGACAAAGTTTACCCTCGTCTACGACAGCACAGGAACCAATGTCAAGAGCACAAATAGCGATGGAATGTCCATTTTTCACCGCATATTGTACGACTGGATCACCGGACACGAACGTAACTCTACATACACATTTTTGGGAAATGAGTGTGTTTTTGGTCAAAACTGAGATATCATCGCGATGTGGAGTGACTTAAAAGAATTCCGGAGGTGTGATCAAGTCAACCAAACCAAAATGTCACTATTCCTATTGTAAGTTCAACTTTCTTCTTATTAAATTGCTTGGCAAAAATTGATCATGCCTAACGTTCAAAATATCTTGTATAAGGTACATGTATTACTTTTCCAATCAAAAGGAGAAGGGATGGGTAGGGTATTTGTGTCCGGTAATGACTCAAAAATTGGGTTTTCGAGGGCATAAAGGATTGATTATGTACGCAAAATCCTCGAGCGATGCGAGAAGAAACTTTTCATTTCACCTTTCATTGAGAGGTGATGGTTTTCTTACTCTAATTGTTGTACACATTCATGAGTCATTTAATTTGGGAAATTAATGGTTACATATCGACATTTCTTTGTAGGGACCATTGGAGGTTGATTTTGATTGTGTTAAGCGAGAAGCGTGTATATGCATGGATCCGTTGCATTTTTAGCCGTCCGAATCATTTGTAGTTATTTTGGATAATTCACTCAATGAACCTAGTGTTACAAAAAAAAGATGAACGTGATTCAAATTAAGGTGCGGTTCTCGACTAAGCTAACTGTTTTAAAATTATTTATGATAATTAGTTAGTATGTTCACAATTTCATTTTTGCATATAAGTACATGAAACAAGCAAAAACATTGGAGTGCAGCTACGCGGCCGAGTGTGTTAAAAGATGTCCGGTTGGATTACGTACAAATTGATAAGGTGAGTATTAAATATATTTGCACACTAAGTATTGTACAATGATTAACTACTCAACTATCCTAACTAACGAATTCTACTATGGTATCCATAGTTTTTTTAGAGGACCATAAGCCATACACACAAGATGATATCAATATGGTGAGAAATTGCTTGGCCCTACATCTATTTCATGTGCGCTCCACAACTCTTGGAATCCTAACATGGTAGTGTACCCCAAATCTCAACATCCTTGACATGCATTATGTGGAATAGACTTTCGATATATTTCTATTCCTATCTATAGATAGTTACTTGTATAGTATTGTCTATATTTTTTTAAAGCCCTAATCAGGTAGGTTAATGCTAGAAAAATTACATGTTAGGCGCGGAATATAATTTGCTAGATTCTATTCCTATACATAGATGAATGCTATTTTAGCTGTATCTATACATTTTTGTCATCCGAGATGATGCATTTGTAAACTGTTGGCAATTGGATTTGGGGTTTGAGGCTAATTTTGGGCCGGTTTTATGAAATCCACAAAAATTACCTTGACTACCGATTCTGGTTCCCAATTCAGAAATGTTAGCCTAATTCATACAAAAAGAACATATTTAGGGTCCCGGAGCATTTTTTATCAATAAAATGGTATTAATAGGCTGAAAACTAAGTTTTCAGTCCGGATTATCCACCCGAATTCGGAACTCCAAGGTCCGACTGATCCCTCGAGGAAGGAACTACAACATCCGTCACTAGTCCCGATATCGGAACTACAGACTTACCTAAAAAAATAAAATAAAAATTATTCGTGAATTAGGATGGAAACTAGAGAGAATGTTGGAACTAATACTACCCGCCCGACAGTGTTTCATCCACCAGAACATAATAATTGTTCCAAGTTCGGAACAATTACTTGGAGTCAACATCTACCATGTCGTTCCGAGTTCGAAATTGATTCAAGGCGGTTCAAAGGCGGCTTAGAGCTACCTTCTCTGGTCACATTTAAAGGTGGTTCTCGGTATGTGAATTCTCTGGTCTCTTAGAACCATCTTTAATCGCCCCACTTTACACTAGTGGGTAAAAGAAATTATTTTAAACATTGTGTTCTCTAGTTTATCCATGCATGGTGTTCTCTAGTTTATCCTCACAATTCTTCACAACTTGTAAGTTTGTAACTCACTTCCTAAACAATAAGGAGCATAAACCTAATGTTTTTCCAAAAATAAAAAATAAAAATTTGTGGTCGTAAAATTAGTTAGAATACAATTTCGAATGATAATGAGTGTTTTTGGAAGAGTTGTAGTTATAAGTAATTTGGCCCGTTTTAAAAATAGGGAATATTAGAATATGTTTTTACCAAAAAATAGTTTCGATTTTCAAATTATATTGTATTTTAACACTTTACCAAATAATAAAAAATGTTTTAAATTATAATCAAAACAACTTATGAGGCAATCACAGCCAATATATAATCTATTCAATTCTAAAAAATATAACCACAAAAATTGCTGCACGGGAATCTGTGAACTTCCTTCTCGCAAATCGCATTTAAAACAAAGAACCTTACTTCAACTTCACACACACGACCTTGAAGTTTGCCACTATTAGACATATCTTAGAAAACAAAAGGAGCTGAAATTTTGTCTATTATTTCAACATCCAAAAGTATTAGACTTATCTTAATTTCTACGCCCAAAATTTATCGATTATACTATGGCCAAAACCATATATTATCAATTAGAAAATTTCTGAAGCAGCAGAAAAAGTGCCAATTATTTCTCTACCCTTCCCTTCCTTGAATTTGCTTTTATGGGCAGTATTCTGATCCTCTTTGCCACTCTAACGAAATCACTGCGCAGAAAACACTCATAACAATTACAGATCATGCACAAAATACTCATCAAAAATATATTACATATAGAAACATAGTTTTATGTGAATATGAAGGGGTTATAAATATAAATATAATTATAATTATAATATAATGAATGAAGTAGTAAATTACTCAACATCAGAAGTGCCGGAGTACTGAGCGTGCATATAAAGAAGTTTTAATGTGCATAGGTTCAACACATATAATTCAAGCATACATACTTGATACTCCCCTCTCTCTCCCTCAAATATTTCATAAATAAAAACATGAATGAACATTGTTGCGTCAGATCTTGCTGCATTCGTCGTAATACATAATTTTAGGACATTCATAGTACAGATCTTGGGAAATTTCTAAAAGTTTATATAAATTTGCAAATACTAAGGAATAGAGAGTTTCCTTTTATACCGACTGACGTTTAGACCAATCATGAAAAATCTTGCTTCAATAACTTTTAAGATCAGTTATAATTGTTTATTCATCCCGATACAATTTAAAAGTTTTTCAAAATTACATGAATCTCGTTGCAATAAAGAAAAACAAATCAAGTCACCTCATTAGTTACATTAATTAGAAAATGAGTCGTATAATGGTTAGTCGGTCTAGAACAAGGAATATTATGTATGAAGATAATTAGAGAAAGGAAAAGGACTCACTTCCATCTGAGGTCGCCAACAAGAAGAAGATCATTTTCCATGTCTTCATAAGCAATCAAATGGCCTGGAATAGCATTGGAAAGATCAAATACTGCATCCGATGATCCACTATCATTGTCATCATCATTAACATCAACAAACATCTGTCTTAGGGCCCTGGCCAAGCTCTGGTAGCTGCTGTGCTTGTCAAGGCTGATTCTCTGGCATATCGACCGGCCCTCCAGCGCCACCGTGACTGGCGGCGCCGCCGCGGAAACCATGAGGTCGTCGTCGAACCCGCCGGGAAATATGTGCATCTTTTTCTTAGGGTTTGGCATGATCGTGTTTGAGCCTTCTTGTATTGAGGGGAGTCCTCTTTCTTGCCACCTCGTTTTTTGAGTATCAAGATTGTTCATTTTCTGATCATAAATAGATCGAATCGAAAATATGAAAAGGGTTTTTGGTGAAAACTATGTGTTTTTGGTGTAGCGTTGGTTTGTTGGAGTCTAAAAATATATAGAGGGATTGAGAGCACAAATGTCGGGTGCTGTCAGTGTGGTGTCGGAAACCGCCCTAGACTCTAGCATGTTGCATTTCAAACTTGAAAGCTGTACATTATTGGTAGAATTAATTAATCTGTTTTCTGAGTTTAATTTATTTCTTATTAAACTAAATTGAATTCGAATTCAAACTAAGTATTATATCAAAAACCAACTAGATAAAATTTTACTGCACTGAAATAAATTTAACTAAGACGAAATGAAATGCAGATAAACTTGAAAGTAGACAGCCTTATTAGTATAATAATAATTATTATGAAGCCTTTATGAAGTAAAAGTCTAAGAAGAATCAACCTGTTTTTCAGTCCCCCATTAGATTGGAGTAGAAGAATTTAAGTTAAGGAAAAATTTATGTGTACGATGTAGTTAGACAATGTACAATGTAGAGATCACTCGAGTCCGCTCTTTTGATTTTAATTCATTAAATAATCAACCTCTCTCTTTCACCTCACCAATTGAGCCCACAACTAAATCACTTCATTTTTTCCCACAATGGTTGAGACCACTTTGGACCCACTACATGAACCCCACTTGATTCTCTCTATCATACTCATTAATTTTACCTTTAATATTTAATTCAAATAAATTTACCTAACAAAATAAATTTAAATGTGAAATTTAATAATACACTTATAATTATTGAATTTTATTTTATTTTTTCAAATTTTATTTCCGAAATTAATTTCAATTTGTAAAATTTATTTTATGAACCACAATTAAAAACAACCATATATTTTTTTAAAGAATGTAATTTTGATTCTTAAAAAGAACCAAAATTTAATTTATATTTTGAAAAAAAAATCAATTTTTTAGAATTTTCCATTTTAAAATTTTTTTAAATATAACAAAAAATTTTCATGTGTAAAAAATTATTTTAAAAATTGTGCGACCCCTCTGCCACATGGCCCAAACAGTGGCTGCTAAGGGGGAAAAGAAAAAAAGAAGGCAACAGCCCTGACCCCATGTACCATGTGCGCTTCTGCAAATGTCAAGTATGGGAAGGTTTGCATTTTGTAAACCGTCCCCGCAGGCTGCATCAATGCAGCCCGCTTTGAACCCCTCACTGTGGGGGGTTTTAGGTCTCGGTTCCATCCCAAATTTTAATTAAACCCCTTTTGAGCCCCATTGTACATGCTCTAAACAGACAGAGCGACAATGCACAATAAAACTCTCCAATAGCCAAATAAAATCTCAACTCGAACAAAATTTGGACAAACAAAGAAATACAATAAAGTTCCTTCTCTATTTAAATTTATATTCCCTCTGTCCCATAATTAATGGCCTATTTATTTTTTCACGATCTCCAATGATCATATTTGACTGTTAATATCTCTAGTTACATACAACATTTTTTCATAAAAAATTGATATTTAGAAAATAGATGTTAAGATGAATCTAACAATATCTCGTATGATGTTTTTATTATACATATATTAATTTATATTTAGGATAAAAGTTACCAAGTTTGACTTTGAAAAAGTAAATAGACCAATAATCTTGGAACGAGGAGAGTATTGTTTGAAGAGTTTCCTTTTCAAATGCTGGACTTGTTGCTACATAAGCACAAAACAGTTTCAAGTTGGTCCATGAGATACAAAACAACTAAATTCCACAAGCTAATTATAAATTCCTATGACTAATTATCTATAGTAGTTCCACAAATACTTCCCAAGTACATCATTATTACATAGCTGCACATATACGTAAGGAGATGCAAATATGCTTCACAAGTATTAATACTTCACAAGTATTCAGTGGCGGAATCAGAGTAAAAAATAATGGGATGGTGAAAAAAAATTGTTGTATACAGAGTTAAATCTAATTTTTAAATATTAAAGAAACTGTCAGCAATTAATAATTAATTAATTGAATTAGAATTATATAAACATAAAATATTAGATTTTAATTCAAAACTATCGATCTAAATTAATCATCATATTAAAAGAAATTTGTTTATACATTTTAAAAATGTTATACCTTATAATTATTAATTACAGAATTCGAGATAGAAAAAGTTCATGATAATCTCAATTTCATATTTAAATTTAAATATATCTTGTTACATTAATTGTTTAAAGTCTAGATTTTTTTAATATTATCACTAATCATGTATTTATATGAAGGTAGAGATTTGGGAAAAACTATCTTTTCATAAACTTATGAAAAGACGCGATTTAATTAAACTAATAAAAAGGTAAAATGTTTAAGTTGCACTATTAAAAACTTATTATGCAACGTGCAGTAGTTATAAATTTATGACCCGATGAATGCAATCGAAAATTATCGTTTCTTCTAATTTGGAGTTTATACCTTAGTATTTTTATGGATTATGGAAAAACTGTTTTTTCAAGATACCGACTCTTATATGAACTAGAATTTTCTATCATTAAAACTGATAAAAACAAAATAAAATTGCAGATAAAATTACAAACAAAATCTACAAAATATTAAACATGCCACGTAGGATAACTATTACTCCATCTGACTCAGCAAAATTGGTCACTTTACTTTTTCAAAGTCAAATTTCATAAATTTTGACCGTAAATATATAAATCTATATAATAAAATCTATTATGTTAGATATTGATGAATTCATCTTAACATATATTTTCTAAATATCATTTTTTATGCGGAATTGGTATATGTAGCTAGAAATATTACCGGTCAAACATAATCATTGAAGATTGTGAAAAAATAAACATATCAATTCTGCTGGGACGAAGGGAGCACTAACTAGGAACCATTAGTGTAAAAAATAATTCCACAAAATCTGGATGAGAAATGAAAGGAAGGGAACAGGCCGTAGGATAACTATTAACTAGGGAACCACTAAAACGGTGTCCCTTGTTTTTAAAAAGGGAATCATACGAAACTATTCATCTTCTTCTTCGTATTATTATTCTAGTGGCTCTGTAAATTTCCTTCTGCAAATATTCTGATTCTTATCCTTCCATTGTTTAATTTAAATATATAAACACCCCTTAAGATCAGATTTCTCATCACCTCAAAATTTGAAATACTAGGAGGGGCGGATAGACTAAGTTAAAAATATATTTTTTCTAAAATAATACATTAAACTCTTTGATCGACGGAACGTAGGGGAGGCTGGCGCACCCCTCGCCCCTAGTTCCGCCCCTGCAAGTATTAATACTACACTATTCCATAGCTACACTGACTTGGAGAACAAGGCAAATGTTCATAATTTAATTTAAAAGGTAAAGAATATTAATTTACAGCCAAAAGGAGTGGAAAATAAGAGGAAAACATTTTCTTAGCATTACAAGTAGTGGAACACAATTCTTCAAGTTCTTTCCTTACACTCCAGTACATTTTTGTTGAGCCCAAGCTCATAAAGAACTTCAACTATCCATTGAGCATTTTCAAATGGCCCTCCTATAAAAAGAGTAGTACTATTTCATATTGCATAAAACTGCAAAAGGAGGACGTTAGTCAAGCTTATTCTCTCATCATTTCAACTCTTTTTTTCTACTTCATTTCAAGCACTGCCAAGAAGAGAGTTGAGGTAGAATTTATAGTAGCTAGAAAACTCATTGAATCCCCTTCACCATGATTGTGAAATTTATTCTCAACCTATAGTTGTCATATTTCAGAACCCCATTTTGTAAAGGAACATCTGGGAAATCTGGAAATAAATGTTGGAAGAACCTTTTGAAGAATAATGAGTTGTCTAACTATGCATCTTTCATGATCTTCTGCTCCACATATAGGACTAACATATTTAAGAACTATTCTCATTAAAATCTTCATACTAAGTGTTGCAAACTTACAATTGAACGAAGCCAAAATCGCAACGCTAAGTAGAGTTTTTGAAGAAGAAGAATCCACGAAATGGTTGATTCACGGTACTACTTTCCTGAAGAAACCATAATCATTAACATCAGTTGTACAAAAGTAATGAAGAAGCCAAAACCAATGATATGAGATATACAAAAGGTCGTAATTTAGAACAAATATTAAACACCTAACGTGCACCTCCCGAAATGAAGAATAACACATCAAGGAAAGCAATTAATCACACGTGGAGGGAAAATAGAAACATAATGGAATAGGGTAAAAGGAAAAAAAATCAAAGATGATAAAGCAAAAAAGATAATTACACAGTTTCGCAGATAGTACAATTTTAGAATAAAAATAAGGAATAAAAAATCCAATCATGTTAAATAAATGGCCAATTTTTTGCTGAAGCAGGGACCTGAGGGAAGGGAGAACAAAGAAGAGGACCCGTATCAATAGGAGAACAGAAAAGAGGACACTTAGCATCCTTTGGTGAAGAAATTAAAGCAAAAAATAAGCATGGGAAGGCGACCGGCGGAACAAGTCGGCATACGTCAAAAGTCAAGCCAGTGGAAGCAGGTAGGTGGAGGGTTTGGAAACTAAAAAGGTGACCGGCTACCTTCTACCGCCTATTAACCTTGACCCAGCCGGTGGCGGAGAAAGACAATCAGAAGAAACTAAGCAGTAGGAGGAAAGAAATTAAACCTATGCAAAACATGACACTGTACCTAAACTGGAACCTAAAGAAAAAGTTTGCGTTTTTTTACTACAAAACACTTCATTCATTCATGGTGTCTCACACAAAGGGGTGAGACTCCCTTATAGCTCACACAACAAAGTGGGGGTGAGCATCCCA
>JAULKM010000001.1:18924716-18950236 GCA_032355605.1 Rubia tinctorum
AATGATTGTTCCTTTGCAGATTTGATTTGGAAAAACCTGAATCAGTTCTTTGACATTCAGCATCATCATTTAGATAACTTATGGGATATGTTTTTTCTATTTCTGGAACTCAAATGATCATCCTGGAATGAATCTAAACTCTTTTTGCAAGGCTGCTTCTTGCTCTAACTGTTTGGGTTATCTGGTGTTGTGAAGCATCATTTGTTATGAATAACATTAAACTTGATGCAGCCAAATCATTAAGGAAAATTATGAGCTTAATTAAGATCATTTTGAAACATGAATTTATCCATTTTTCAAGCCAATCTGATTTACCTAAGCTGTTTTTTATAATATAAAGTTTTCTACCGAAAATGTTACAAGCAGGCATGGTGTTTTGGTTTCTTGGAGATTTCCTACACGTCAAACTAAATACAAGTGGTTCTTCTTTGAGTAATAGTTATGCATGGGCTGATATTGTAATTAGAGATAAACAAGAACAAACTATTTGTTCCATAAACAGTTATTGCCAAGGAGAATAAAAGGTTTGGTGCAACTAGATCGTAGGGAATCCCCCTATATTTGAGGTCATGGTGGGATCTAAAACCTTTTTATTTGGATACTTGTGGTACAGATCTGGTACTTGTAGTTATTTATCATATTTTCACTTATTGATACTAAAAAGGCATGTTAGATTAATCGGAAACTAGATAAAACCCGTGTTTTGCACGAACATGAATTTAAATATTATTATATTAAATAAATAAACATATTTTTACAATATAACTTAATTATTGATAAAATTGGAAGTGTCTTAAAAAACTATTTTTCCATAAACTATGAAAAACCAATTTTTAAACTAAAAATTGGAAGAAAGGAAGATACAATTTTCAAAACTTATGATAGAAAGTAATTCAGGAGTGTAATAGGTGCATAGGCATTCATGTATATGGTTTTTTGATGGGTTGAGGTAACGAAAGTTTATTCATTCCACAAAAAGATAAATTTTTTGGATTGCATTATTCGGATTATAAACTTATAACTACTGCACGTTGCATAATTTTTTTAAATGTTGTAAACGAAACCTTTTAAATTTATATTATTTTAATTAAATATTGTCTTTCCATTAATATATGGAAAGATAGTCTTTCCCAAACTATTTCTTGATAAATATTTATAAATGCCACTTTAGTGAAACAACATTATTATTATCAATATTGTATGCATACGGATTCCATATAACATGAAAATTTTTAAAATTTTGAAGATTTAATTGTGACAGCATTCCATTGCACGGTTTATGATAAAAATATACTTATTATAATCATACAATTTTTATTAAAATATTTAAATTAGATGATAATTTTTACGTATTAAATTTCATGCAATCGAGTTGTAGATGTCCATTTTCTTCTTCCATTTTTCTTTTAAAAAAATTATTGTGATTAATTTATAAAAGTGTTTTTTTACTCCAATGAATCATTTCTGACCAAAATATGATATTTTAGAAAAAGACATATTTTATTAAATATTTTAGGGAAGACCAAAACAATATTGTGGTCAACGAATGTTGTACTTTGTACATCATTTTCAGACGAAACCAACAGTAAAAGTTTGACATTTCCAACAACAGTGGTAGTGGAACCAAGGTCAAATATAAGATGATAGATTTACCCAAGGTCAAATATAAGATGGTAGTGTAATAGGATGATAGATTTTCCCAGCACACATTTTAGTTCACTTTGGAATAGAATATCTTTTTACCTTTATTACACTGGGGATACTAAGGTACACAATGCTTTGATTAGGATTATGCCTATGTTCATATGTTGGTTTGTCTGGAAAGCTAGGTGTAACAAAATTTTTGAAAATATTAACCTTAATCAGGCCCTCATTGTTAGACAGATTAAAGAATATTTTTTCAGTTCTTTCACTGCTCATCCAATTACCTCAAGTTGTAGCTCTGATAATTTTTACTCAGAAATTGGACTTATCCCAACATGCAATAAGAGTTTTAAGCCTTCTATTCGGCCGGTTACATGGAAAAAACCAATCCAGGGTATGAAAATCAATGTAGACGCCACTTGGATCCAGGGTAATAGATCAGGTTTAGGTTTAGTTGTCAGAGAAAGCACTGGCAGGGTCATTTATCTGGCTGGTTATACCACAATGGCAACATCCCCTCTGGAGGCTGAATTACTAGCCTTACAAAAGGGTATCAGTTATGCTAATTCATGCTCTTATCATTGTTATCTAGAATCAGACTGTCTAAATGCAATTCATTTCATTAACGATCCCTACAAAGCTCCATGGCCTTTATTTGACATGTGTTATATTATGAATAAGGAGAGTAGGGGTTTAGTATTTGAACATTGCTGGAGACAAGGAAATGTAGTTGCTGATGCTATTGCTGTTTTAGCATTGAAGGAACAACTGAATGGCTCCATTCCAACTGTTTCTATTCCAAAAAATATACAGGGTCTAATAAAGCTGGATATAAGAGGAACTCCTTCCCTTAGAAGTTCTCGTTAGAAACAGATGCTACTAATCTCTTTTTTGATCTCTCCTGCTGCAGGTCTAATGAGCTTGTTTAAACGAATTCTGTAGTCGCATATTTCTCGGTGAATATACTACTTTGCAGAGTAATCTTTTCTCACCAGAAGAGCTGCTATTTCAAGGAATAGGATGCTGCATCCTACTACCACAAGATCAGTCATGCTACATGACTTTGTCTTTTAAAATCTCTGAGCTGCACCACAACTCACATATGGGAACCTTGGTACTACATGACTTTGACCCGATCCTTGGTGCTCAACAACTTTTCATGCTGTAAATAACTCCCAATCTTAGTCATTCTCATAGGGCAGCCTTGTGTTTCGTTGATTCACTAACATGCCTAATGATTTTGACTTGGAATTGGATATTTTTTGCTGCTGAGTAGGATCTAACCTATATTCTTTTGGGAGTAATTTCTTTTTTGCTCCATGGTCTTCTTGACTAACACCATCTTTTTGTAATAGACTATCAACTCACTGAGAGGTATACAACTCGCTGAGATGTATACCTCGGGTCTTCCTGTATTTTTATTTTCCTGTTCGTTCTCTTTAGGCCTTGGGGTAACCAATATATAACCCTCCACCTACGGTGGTTTCACCTTAAAAAAAGGTTTAACAGCGACTACAATAAGTAGAATTGATATCTAACTTAACTAGTATCAAACAATAACCAACTTATTACAAAAATATTTAAATTATATGTCAACTAGACCGATGATCAGTATTATTACATATTAGAAATCCAATAAAAACAGGATCACGAAAATCATGACCACTTGACATGGAGAAGCGTATCACACATCAATATCACTATATCAAACATGGATTTTATATTCATGTAACAACACTTGATCCAACCAAGATTTATGTTTTCAAACTGTAAACAACTTAAGAAACATAGATCGGAACATCTAAATAAATGGAACCCCTAAAACAAAAACAAAAACAGATTCATGAACAAACGATTTGTAAAATCAGATCGAAAAAAATACATCGATGCAAACAACTAAATCGAGTGATCATCATGAACATGACGATTTAATCGATCAAGTCGAAAAACAAAATCAATGCATGGAGACAAATTCCACACTTATTCAACAGCATGAAAAGAACATCAACTCAATAAAAAATTGCTTCCCTCTCGCCCCATCATTCTGGGAAGAGAAGATTGAAAAGGGAATAGGGTTTCGAGAAATAGAAGTTTGGGGGCGGCATAACTTACTAGACTAGTTTTGTTAGGATAGAAGATCCGATAAATGGTTCTACCACATATTTAGGAGAAAGAATTCTAGTACAACCCGTGATCTTTCTTTTTGAAAATAATAATTAATAGATGATGGAAATGCCCAATAGTTATTACAATAAATGAGATTTACATCCAACTCAACTAACCAGCTTTCAGCAATAACTAATATATTGCAAAGATACGTAAATTACATGTCAACCAAACTGGTCATCTGTATAGTTATAGATTAGAGATCCAATAAAACTATAATATCGGGATTGGGATATTATCTCGCTTCCTGCAAAATTCATGACCGCTTGGCAGAAGGAGTGCACATGCATTAATCACTTCACGAAAAATGTATCTTCAAGGACTGCAACACCACTTGATCCAAAGCACGATCTATATTGTCCAAGTAGTAAACACCTTGAAAAATACATATTGACGCATCCAAATTAATTGAAAGCCTCATACAAAAACAGAAACATAATTACGAAATATGATCAGTACAACTAGATCGAAAACAAAACATTGACACAAACAACTAAATCGAGTGTTCATCATAAGCACAACAATCCAATCCGTCAGTCAAAGAACAATACTAATGTTATATGTATGAAAACAAATTTATACTTATTCAATTGCATAAACGTTCAAAAAAATAAATTAGAAAATTTATGTTTCCATATTTCCCCTTGATGGGAAAAAGGAAAAAGAAGATTGAAGAAAAAAAGTAGATTTTTTTTAGCGATGGGAGGAAGGGAGGACAACAAGAGAGTTTTTTTTGTGTGTGGACAACTCGCGATCTTTGTACTCTATTTAATCTCCTAAATAATGCAAACCTAAATCAAGAGGAATTAACCTTCTACATGGTAGACGCAAGTCAATTATTCGACTCCTGATTTTTGGCCTCTTTTCCCTCCCCATTTTTGCTGCAAACTCGTCCCAATCCTGCTTCCTTCCCTAGTTTTGCATATATATTTTTCGAACATTATATCTCTGTCCGCCCAATGGCTTCCAACAACACAGGCTCCCTTACAACACCTTGATACATGTACTCAATATCAAGCTCACTTCACGTTTATATTATGGAAAACACTGGTGGAGCACGTCCTCAGTTCCCAAGAGTTATTTGATTTTCTTGATTTTTGTATTTCGTGTCCTGCAGCCACTGCTAGTTCTTCAACTTTGTCGTCGCTGCCTTCCTTTGTTGCTGCCCATGAGCAGATTCAGTATGGTGTTAAATCCCCGGTTTGACCCGTCGATCAGTGGTCTAAGTAATATTTTACCTTTAAGCACCATTTATGATATAGTTCAAACACTTAATTTTTAAAACTAAATATATTATTAATATGATTAACAAGAATGGAGAAAGACATGAAATCCTTTGGAGCTTGTAATTATAATTAGCTTTTATACATTATTAATAAGTAATATAGTTTTTATGCATTAGGAAAATATTCTAACATTTATATTGTAATAGCTTATTTAAGTAATTTTTAAGGAACTTGAATATATTAGAAATAATTGACAATAAAAATTTTTGTGAGAGACAACATCACCCATTTTATTTTTTAATTTGGATCCGTAAATGCTGCTACCTGTTTTATTTTGGACAGTTCGTTCATAAGCCTCGACAGAAGAGTCACCAGAAACTTCTGTAAAACGCCCGTCTCTCTCATCGTGTGAACCAACATGTATGTTTTGCACAGAACCTGTGTTTCTAACATCATGCTCCATGTTAACCTCCGGATACCTTGAATACCATGCCACATTAGCTTGAGGGGCCTCAAAAGGTTTCTAATGGGACCCACCCGAAATATGCTCCTTCTCATGTTCAATAATTGAGGCTTGTACTATCCCAAGCTCGACTGTCGAGACTCGCAACGATTCTTGTTCAACATTCTGTGACAGTGAGGGATTAACCATCTCATTCCTTTTCGCGTACGGGGATTGCACCTCGTCACTAGCTCCGTTTCCCTTCAAGCTCAACCTCTCACTCTTTCGAGTAGTCGTAAAAGTAGACATAAACCAAGAATCTCAAAGCTGACTTATCGGGTCCCACTGGGCATGCCAACTGATGAATCTCGAATCCCACCAAGCAGTACCTATGAGCTCCTTAGATGCAATTTGCACGAAAATAAGCCACGGAAAGTCCCAGGGGGAAAAAGCTCTGATGTCTAAGTCAGCAAAGACTGTGTGAATACGGTACAAAAGTAGAATGAATTATTAAATGTATACGTACCTAATATTTATACCTGTTAATTACCATAAAATACATCCATTAGGGTTGACATAACCAATTCATTTTTTTTGGCCAAAATAGGCCCAATAAATTATTTGTGATTATTGGATTAAACCATTATCAGAACCTCTCTGCTACAGCTGCTACGACCTTAAACCTAAACATTAATCCTTGACGTTGCCTCCATGGTGGAGCCTCCGACATCCCCTAAACACTCAATCTCTTATGTTCAAGCCCGAAACAATGAGCTACACAAAGCCCTCAATCCTCAATTGAATTCGAGTCGGGGCTCTATTTCACAGATGCAGAATTCGATAAGCTCGAGGCTCGGCTTAGATGGACACTGGTGGGTGATTTTTTCGTAGTTGTCCACAAATGGAAAAACTTAGAAAGGATTTTCAAACAATTGGCTTTAATATTTCAACCGAGATTAATTTATTAGAAAATCGTCAAGTTTTGATTAATTTCTCATTGCCCGGTGATTACTATAGATGTTGGCTTCATAAAATCTGGAACTTTGGATCCTTCTCAATCAGAATTACTAAATGGGTTCCTAATTTTAATCTGAATTTTGATTCCTCTATAGCTCTGTTTAGATCTCTTTATTTTGCCTTCCTCGGCAGTTTTTCGATTTTTGTGCAGTGATGTCTATAGGAAACTTGATTGGAAATCCACTGAGAGTTGACAAAGCAACCCTTAATAGACCTAAACCTCGTGTGGCTAGGGTTTGTGTTGAAATTGATATTACTAAACCTTTAATTAAGAAGGTATGGCTGAGTTTTGTAGATATTGGATTTTGGATATACGTGGAATGCGAAAATACTCCACTATACTATTCTAACTGTTTTAAACTAGACCATCAAGTTTCTATGTGCAGATATGATAAGGAAGGTACTAAATATACAGCTTGGAGGCCTAATGACGTTTCTTAATCAAACACAGGTAAAAAATGCACCCCCAATGAAGAACGGGGAAGGGTAAAAGGGTTGGTAATTCTTCAGGAATTCTAATTTCCGAAAAGGTTTATATTCCAGTTTTTAAAAACAAAACTGATGAAAGCTTCAAGTTTGTAGGAAATACTTCTAATCATGTGGCAGATAAGGAATTTCCAATAGCTAAGGATGCACATCACAGCCAAAAAAGGGTCAGGAGACATGATTTCAAATGCTAGTGCACAGGTCCCTCTTCGGGGATTTCAGGTTTCTTCTAAAACTCAAAGGAAATCTACATAATCTAATAAATCTCCTCAAATTGTAGTCAACACCACATTTGATACACTTTGATTTCTATGAATAATCTCTCTCTCACAATTCTACTTAATAATTTTGATTCACAAAATGTTAATGAAATACCGATGTGCTTGATAATATTGAAATATCCGGTGCTAATTGTAATGAGCTATCTTTTGATCCAGTGGTTGTTCTTGGATCAGAAGTAATACATGATAATAAAGTGATATATAGTGTTGTTAATGATGTGTTCCCATCTGATCCAGTGGTTGTTTTTGGAATAGATTTAGGTTCTGGTGTTTCTAATGCAGGTGGAAAAAAATCTAAACAGGGCTTTAATCTTAATCATTAATCAGTAATAACTTCAAAAAAATAATGTGAAATCAATACAGAGGACTCCCCCCTTTTGGTTTCAGGAATTTAAAAAATAAGACGTTGGATTGATTAAATAATGAAAGCCTTAACAATTCTTCCCCATATATTCAACATAAAAACCTGGCAAAAATTAAAGAAAATCTTATAGAATCCCAGAACAGATTTAATACTCTTCTAAAAGATACAGCAATTTTTGAGAACCAAAATCGAATCAGTGATGCTGAAAACCAATCTGAAGTAAAATCTAAACCAAAAATATATAATCAAAAATATTACTCAACAACTCCTAAAACGGTTACAACTCATTCCACATTGAACATTCCAAAACCAGTTTAAATTATTAGTTCAAAAATTTGTGTATGAAATGCCAGAGGAGTAGCTAATAAGGCTGCCCATATTAAAATTAGAGGCATTAAAAGAAGAAATAATATATTACTTCTTACACTACTTGAGCCTATGGTTAATAGTAACTCAATCCTAACCATAGCCAAAGAATTAGGTTTCAGTAATCATTTTTCTGCACCATATTGCAAAATCTTGCTATTATGGGATGATTCAGTTAACCTAGCCATTACTCAACATGATGATCAACACATCTTAACTAAATTAAAACATCAATCTCTATCAAAAGATTGTTTAATTGGTTTTATTTATGGAAATTATACAATCAAAGAAAGGAAAAAACTTTGGAACAAAATTTCACCTTTTAAAAATACCCCAATCAGTTTAATTGGTGATTTTAATGTGATAGCTAATAATGAAGAGTACCTTGGGCCTTCTAACCCAGACCCTAAACCCATTAAAAAAATTCAACAAAATTCTAAATGACAACAATTTTTCACATATTCCAACAGCTGGTAGTTTATATACATGGACAAAGTTAGGCCAAAAAGCAGAGTATGGAAAAGGTTGGACATGGGATTATCCAACTCCCTATAGTATTCTAATTTTCCTTCCTCGAATATCATAACCCTACCAAGAGAACAATCAGACCATTAACCATTAATCTTTTTTTTGTAAGAAGCTTTTGTATTAAAACCAAATACAAAAGATACAAATTTAGACCATCACTCTAAATCTATTACAAGAAACACAAAATCAAAATCTATCTAAAACTTTGATTTTCCCTTTGGGTCCATCCTCCATTTTACCTCAGCTTGAATTTGAAAGGTAATAGTTTCATCCTTTAGTTCCACTCCTTGAAACACCTTCCTGTTCCTTTCAAGCCACATACTGTATAACCCTTCTATCAATAGTACAAATTTCATCTTCTTCCTCTTTCTTGTCATCTGAAGCAAGAGTTTTTTCAACTTTGTTAAGTTATCTGGGCAGTGTAGGTTCATCATGTTCATCAAATCTTTCCCAAAACAGCACTCCATGAACAAGTGTTGTGCAGTCTCCTTTTGATCACAGAAAGAACAAACTTCTTGATTCTTCATAACTCCAAAACTAATGAGTCTCCCCTTTTTTGGTTGTTTATCATTCAACAATAGCCACATAAATAATCTATTCTTTGGAAAAACATACATGTTCCATATTACATTCTCCTTGTATCTGCATTTTGTTCCATCTTTCAGAGATCATAAACAGCATCCAGGTTAAGCTTTCCATTCTTTTTGACATGGCTAGGTAACTCCTGAAAATTTACTCCTTCAGTGTCATTAACATCTTCCATGGCCAACTGTGAGTATACGAGAATTCATAGTCCATTAGTTGCTTGCCTTTATGCATTGATACACTTCACCCAAAACATATATTTTTTGTTGTTTATATCCCATAGGTTCTTGCAGAGTGCAGCCCTATTTCATATACTTGAATCTCTTACTCTCATACCTCCAGTTTTCTTACTGTTGCAAATTGAGCCCCATGCAGCAGCATAAAATCCTCTTTTCCCTTCTTCCCTTCCCCACAGGAAACAAGTACAAATCGGATTTATCTTTTTGTGAAGACTTTCAGGTAGACTGAGTACACTGCTCCAATAACCAAATAAGCTCATTAAAAGCCCATTGATCAAGTTCAGTTTTGCTGCATAAGAGAAGTTTCTTGAACTCCATGACTGAATTTTGCTTATGATTTTCTCTAATAAAGATTCACAGTACTCCTTGATCCATTTGACTGTTGAGAGAGGAATTCCCAAATACTTTATAGGGAAGTCACTTTTTACTACCTGTAAAATGTTAGCCAACATACTCTTCTCAGATTCCTCCACCTTAGAAAAAAACTTTATATTTCCTGTCATTCATTGCAGGTCCTGTAACTTCTTTGAATCTGTCCATCACATTTCTGACTCCATTCACAGTTTTCAGATTTGCAGCACAAAAAATTAGCAGATCATCTGCAAACAGCAGTGTATGTACACCTACTTTCTTGCATTTCTGATGATAGTTAATTCTGCCTGATTGCAATTCTTTTTTCATGATTCTTGTAAAATACTCCATGCTGATCAGAAATAACAAGGGTGATATTGGATCCTCTTGTTTGACACCACATTTTTCCTCAAAAGAATCTGTGTACCTACCATTGTAAAATAAGCACAATTCTGACCTCATACCGCTATTCTGAATCCAGTTTATCATCTGTTCAGAAAATTTTAGTTCCTTCAACCAAGATATCAGAAATGACCAATTAATACTATCAAAGGCCTTACTGATGTCAATTTGGCCAATACAGCTAGGTCTCATGGTCTCAACACCATACTAATTTAAAGTTCCTGAGTAAGCAACATGTTATGTGCAATATGTCTCCCCTTGACAAATGCACTTTGATTATCACTTATCAAGATAGGCAATATTTTTCCAATTTTGGCACTTAAAACTTTAGTTATAGTTTTATAATAAAAAACAGGCTATAGATCTATAATCAGAAGGTACCTTTGGGTTTTTAGTTTTAGGAATCAAGGTTAACATTGCATTCCTAAAAACAACAGGTATTTGTCCTCCATTGAAAAACTCAAGTACTGCATTTGTTACATCATCACCTACTGACTCTCAAGCCTCTTTGAAAAACAAGCTTGCATAACCATCTTTTCCAGGACTTTTAGAGCTGTTTATCCCATGCATTACTTTCTCAATATCGTCTGCTTACAGTTTTTAGTAATTGGTCTTGTTGTTCTAGTGTTAGAACCTTTCCAAATCTTACTACTTCACTCTCCAATTTCTTCACCTCTCCTTATTTCCCCAACTGAACTGAAAAATGTTTTACTGAGCTATTTCCAATTTCAAGTTGGTCTGTTACCACATTGCTATTCACTTCCAGTACCACAATTCTATTTTGATACTGCCTTCTTCTGAGTGAGCTGAAGAAATTTTTTGAATGTCCCCTTCTAACATCCATTGGATTTTTGCTTTTTGTTGGTAAAAATTGTATTTTGCCTTTTAAACCCTTTCAGCCTCCTTCCTCTTTTTCTACTCATCCTCTTGTAGAAACAAATCCACAGGTTTTTCATTCAGTTTCTTAACAACTTGCTCCCACAATTTCCATGTTGCTTCTTTTAATTGACATATATCATTGAATTCCCTTTAGTTCAGAATCCTCAGTGGTTTTTCTAACTTCTTCAAGGCTTTTGATACACCATTCAAGTCCTTGATTCCTTCCATCAGCCATATTCTCCTAACCGTTTCCTAAAAAATTCTGACTTTGTCCACATATTAAAAACCTGAAGGGTTTAAGCTCAACCTCCCATAGTTTACTAAACCTCGTCATTAGGGGCATATGGTTTGAGATTAGTTCAGTTTTAACTTCACAAAAAGCATCCTGAAATTTTTCCATTTAATCCTTGTTCACCATGCCTCTATCCATCCTGCTCCTTATACCATCCCTATCAGCTTTCCTATTGCTCCACGTATAGTATGCACCAATTTTTTTTATTTCTATCAGCTCCAATTCCTCTAATGCATCTTTGAACTCCTCCATTTCTTTCTCTTATATTGGATTACCCCAATTCTATCTTCTGCCAATGGGGATTTAGAATCCCCCATTATCAACCAATGGAGATCTTTTTGCCCAACAGACTTCAAAAACTCCCAAATAGGTATCTTATTTTATGCAGTATTAAATCCATAGATTATGGTGAGATAAAACTTACCATTATCATCTATCATTTTGTACACCAGATCCAGCCATTTATCATTCCTGTTTAGCACTTTAACTTCAAAACAATCGGGTCTCCATGCTAGCCAGATTCAGCCTCTTTTCTCTGTAGTGTTATTTGTGTACAAATTCCATCCTAGTCCAATTCTCCTCCAGATGTTCCCCCTCTTTCTCTTTTTTATCTTTGTTTCTAACATTCTCAGCAAGGCAACTTGGTTTTTCAGGCTAAACCTTTTAACCTCATTATGTTTTGCCTTTTTATTCAGCCCCTTATAATGTTGTTATATTCATATATCAAATGGTTTGTTCTTCCCACTTGACATCTCTCCACTTCTGACACTCATTTGTCCATTCTTAGTTCTTGCAGTCACCTGTCATGTATCTGTAGCCTTCTGCCCTGAAATTTGTTTCTCCTCAATCATTACTGCCTTTCCTATATCATCTTTTTCCCTCCACCAAATCATATTTTTGGGTTTCTTCTGACAGGAATGAATACCTGATTGTTTATCTTCCTTTTCTCCTCTGTTTCCTTTTCCTCATTTTTTCTTTGTTTCTTTCCACCTGCACTAATTCTCCATATGACCATACATTTTGCAGCAAGTACACATGACAGATTTCCATTCAAATTCAACTTTATGCTAAACTATGACTTTCCTTTCATTTATAAAAAGAACTTTCTTAGGCACTGTCTCCCCTATTTTCACTTCAATTTGTAACCTGGCATAGGTCAATCTTTCTTTTTCAGCAGTTGCCATGTCCAGACACAGAGGCTTGTTTAAGGAACTAACTATCTTACATATAGTTGTAGGTTTCCAATAGGCAAGGGGTAAACCAGGAAGTTGGATCCATAATGGAACAGTATCAGGCATAATCAGTTCTATATCTTTCTCCCATGGTTTTACTATTACTGGTTTTTAATCAAAAATTATCATCCCCTTCTCCACAATTTCTTTACAGACAGATTCAGAAATTAGTTTCATAAAAAAAAACCTCTGCAATTGCCATATTTTTAACAACTTTTTAACCCCAAATTTGATGAAAGAAGCCTTCCAGTACCTTGTACGGGGGATTACAACCCAAAGTTTGGCAGACAACACAGTTCTCTCAAATTTTAAAGCCTTCTTCAACATCATCCTCTGAAATCTCTCCAAGATCCATACCATCAATATTGACTGTCTTGTATTGCCTTATATCCTTCTGAGAGTCAAACGATGACGACCATTTTTTAGCCTCCTCCACTTCTTCTTTTTCCACCTTTTCACTCCATGAAAGTTTCTTCCTCACTATTTGGTTCTGCTCGTCTCGATTTTCCATCTGAATTAATGTCTGATCTTCTGCAGCATTCCCGGATTTCACCTTACTTTTTATTTTTCCATTTCTTGCATCTCTCCTCCAGATTGATCTACGATTTCATTACCAATCTCCTTCTTTTCAACTCTTGTGGCTTTGATTTTTTTCTTCCTTCCTCTTTTATTTCCAGATCTGCCCATGGCGGCCAAAACCAATGAGAAAACAAATCGAGTTAGGATGAAACACATAGTGATGGTGTGTTCGCACACAGCGTAGAGAGAAAACGTTTTTCACACACTAATCCTTAACATATCATAAAATATAATAAAAATAGGGCCTAAATCTTTCATATTCCAACACTGTTGGTTAAATCATCACACTTTCATGGATCTCACTGAAGAAGCTTGGAAAATACATACTGATTTAAATGGAATGCAAAGATTGATTTTTAAACTTAAAAATCTTAAATCAGTGTTAAAAAATTGGAACCACACTATCTTTGGAAATGTCTTTGACAAAGTAAAAGAATGTGAAAAAAAATTTAATAAAATCTGAGACTAAACTTCAAGAATTTGATAACATTCAAAATCAAATAGACTATAATTCTGCAAAAGCCTCATTAACATTATCATTAGCAAATTAAGAAGCTTTTTGGAAACAAAAATCAAGAATTAAATGGCTTATAGAGGGGATAAAAATTAAAAATTTACCATTAATCTATTAAAGCCAAACACAAACGACAACTCATAACAAATATAAAAACTCATCTGGAAACTAGTTATATGACCAAGATTTAAAAGGAAATAAAGCAGTAAAATACTTTATAGAGCTCCTAACAGAAGAAAATACATATCCTTTTGAAGTTAACGTTGCCCGTCTTTTAGAAAATATTCCTAAATTGGTTAATAAAGAAATCAATTAAAATATAGAACAATCAGTTACCTTTTCTGAATTATATGATAAAGTTCAGAAATTGGAATCATAATCTGCTTCAGATCCTGATGGATTCATAGGACTCTTTTTTTATAAAAAAAATTTATGGCAAATCATTAAGGAAGACTTACTATCAGCTGTAAATGATTTCTTTCAACTAAACCCAATCCCATAGGCTATTTCAGATACATTGATAGTATTAATCCCCAAAAAAGAAATATGCTCAAGTTTTAAAGACTATAAACCAATTAGTCTTTGTAATTTCGCAAACAAAATCTTATCTAAAAAGATGGCAGAAAGAATTAAACCCTATTTGAGTACTCTCATAATCCCTAAACAATAAGTTTTGTTGCAGGCAGAGAGCTAGTTAATAATGTCCTCCTAATGCAGGAGTTTAGGATCTAATATGATAATTAAATTAGATATGGTGAAAGCTTTTGATATAGTTTCTTGGAATTTTTTAATCAAAAAAACTAAAACAAATTGGTTTCTCAGATAAGGTCATTAATCTTAAAATGAGAAACATAAAAGTTGTTAGCTTCTCTGTCCTAATAAATGGTAGACCAAATGGTTTCTTCCATGCTTCAAGGGGATTAAAACAAGGAGATCCCCTTTATCCAATACTATTTATACTTAAGGTCATTCTCTAGAAGCCTTCTCTACCATTGGATCCGCCACTGCAAAAAGATACAATACTTCACCTATTAGAGCATCATCTTTCATATCAGTTTGTTCAGATCGTACACAAAGAACAAAAATTTTGGCCTGAATATGATCATATAATGATTTGGAAACCAAATATAAATTGAAAATTTACTCTTAAATCAGCTTATGAGATAATCATATCTAAAAGACAACAAATTTCTAACTTCAAACATCTTTGGTCCAATTTGCTACCAAAGAAATATCCTTTTTTACTTGGAGATTACTTAACAGACTTCTTGCTATACCAGATGTCCTAGAAGACTTAACCTTTAACTTACCATCAAAATGTTTGCTTTGTCAAGCAAATACAGATGACCTACAGTAAAATTCAGGTTATATGGGAAACAATAAACAAAATCTTTAACATCCAAAACCTGAACTTCAACTATCTATGGGATGGAATTTTTCATGGAAATATCCAGTGCAAAATAAATACCTATCAGCATTGATTAGTTATTCCAATGATCATAACTTGGAATATATGGTGTATCAGGAATAAAATCTTATATGAAGATGAAAAGTTTAACATACATCTACTCATCAGAAAGGTTTTATTTCAGATAAATGATATGTTGATTGGGCACAGTATCTTAGCCTTATGGGACTTAAACTCTAATCATCCAAGACTCTTAATAAACATTAAAAAAGACCCAAAACCAATGCTAAAAACGTCAACCTGGAATTGCCCTGAAATATTTAAGTTGAACTCTGATGGATCTTGGATGAGCAATGGTGATGCAGGTCTGGGGATTGTCATCAGAGATAACCATGGAAAACTGATCGTAACTGCAGCAAAATCTATACAATGCACATCAGTTCTACAATCTGAAGTTGTTGCACTTCGGTTTGGACTTGAAATAGCTTAGCAGAAGAAGTCCATGTCGTTAGAGGTTTAAGTAGATTCTCTGAATATGGTTCAGACACTAAACAAACAAGAAACTGGACCTTGGTACTGTCATTCTGAATTCAAAGAAATTTGAAGACTACTGGAGCAAACTCAAGCAAATCTTAAGCATATATACAGAGAAACAAATGTTGTTACAAACTCCATATCAAATCCGGCCAGATCCAAAATGGTAAACTCTTTCTTAGTTTATACAGGTTATCCAAAACAAATACAAGGACTTTTGAACCTGGATGAGAAATATATACCTTGTGTTAGGACTTTATAAACTATTCTTTTGTATGAACAGATCTTATTATTGTCATGTTCCACGATGTATTTTTTTCCTAAAGGAAACAGTGGCTCTTTACCACTAGACTTTAGGCTCATTGTACTTATAAGGGAGCCATTGTATCCGAATAAGGTCAAGTATTAAGCCCCTCCCTCTTTTTGTATTTTAATTTTATTTAATTAATAAACAAGTAGGGGTCCGTCAAATCCCCCACCATAACAAGTGGTATTTCTTTTTAAAAAAACATTATCCGGCCCAATAAACTATTTTGGCTTATTGGATCGGATTGGATCAGACTATCATCACTTATTGTATTAAATCAAAATTTGCCTTTACTATTGTGTCACCACTAAAATTTTATTTGTTGATGATATATTAGATCAAAACTTTGTTGGGCCACCAGACTCGATCCTTTAAGAAAAACTCAAGGCCTAAACTAACCCAATAGGGCCTCTTGGTCAATGAGTCAGCATTGGGCCTCCTTGCTAGATAAGGAGAAGAATTAGATCCTAGACAAGAACTATTAGGGTTTAGATAGTATAAATGCAAAGGTATATCTTCTACTTTCATTCATTCTCTATTCAATATTCATTGACTTGGAGATTAAGACTGACTTTTCCATCGGAGAGTTTCCCCCTCGTAATACTCTCTGGGGCTTGTTTTCTTCTTGTAAATTGTATATCTAGATCAAGGGATTGAGAGTGGGATTGGATCGAATTATCGATACATCATTTGCATTATCGACCTGTTAAGTCCCCATTTGCATATTACTTTGGTTCCGCCACTGTTTCAACGTATATATGCTTATAAATTTGTTTGTTCCTACGTCATTTTGAGGAGTACTACTGATAAAACAAAGCAATGGAGCAGCGTGTAAGGAGATAAATCTATAACAAGGGATGTTTGCTAGATAGTTGACGCGCTACCCAGCTGTTGGATCAGTTTGAAAATATTTTTTCTCCAGTTGTAATCAACATCCCTCTGTGCCTAACTGCATTTATAAGTTATATCAGGCAACGTTGAGGCACTACCATTAAGATGAAAATAATTTTATTCAGCGGGATTGTACTGTATAATGCTTCAAGAAAAAGCAAACGAAGATTAATTTATGATGCATGCATCACATTTAGATTCTCACTCTTATAAATTTATTTAAATAGAAGTATGTTTAGTAGGATTAATAAGTGAGTGTACCTATGATTAATCAGTTTAATTGTTTAGTAAGTTGATAAAAATGCCTTGTTCAAAGAGTAGAAAGTGAAGAGAAAAAAAGTAGAAACTGGCTTCTTATACTTTGAAAATAAATTTTATTTATTTAACAATTACAATCCCAATAAACACATTAAAAACACTATTTACCATCTAGGTAAAACAAAAGGTACTAGTTACCATCAAAATATTGATAATTGTTGAAAAGAAATGAAAATCTTGCATTATTATTTTAGGTTTTTTTTTTATGAAACAACAACATACTAGGTACTTAAATAAATGGGATTATGGGAGTCTCGTAAATTGGAGCGAGGAGAGCAGCATGGAGTGTGGAGACGACCGCGCGGTGCAGACGGCGAAGGGTTCGGTAGTTTGACTCCTTGACGGTCGGGATTGGAACATCGTTCCATGCCCTCGGCGCCACAATATCCTAAACCATTTCCTCACTCACTTGCCCACTAATTGATTGTGGTTACTTTTTTTTTTTTTAAACTTTTCATACTACTTGTTGGGCTCCTTGTACAGTTATGTAATTAGTTTTGTGGGCTTCGGGAATATTTGGAGAAGCGGTTTGTGTAGCTAATGGATCTCGGCTGCAGCAATTGCAGGCGACCATTGTGGACTGTAAACTGTCCAAGAACATGTACATTGAAGATTATTACTATCGATTGATGGTCTTGTCTGATGAACTCAATTGACTTGAACCATTGCACACTTGTTCTTGTGGTAAGTGCACTTTGTTATGGCCAGAAAGTTCGCCACCAGTCGAGAAGAGGAACATTTTCATCAGTTCTCCGTGGACTTGATGACGACTTATATGCAACGATGCGCACTATTTAATTTCTCAGAAATCGATCGTGCTTATCAAGTTCTCATTCAAGAAGAAAAATCCAGTGATATTGCTCTTGGGAAGGCTACCTCCAAAGAAATACATGCCTTTGCTCTGAAAATGGAACTAATTAATATATTCTACAGACCTGACAAAAGTAAAGTAAATTAAATTGCAGCTATTGTAAGCGTAAAGGTCATGAGTGTGATACTAATTTTAAATTGAATGGCACATCGCCATAGTAGATTGAGAAATTTGGAGCCAACTAGGGTTCCTCTTTGGGCCTTGCTGCTGCATACTCCACCGTTTTATTTTTCGATGCCGCTACAACTTGTCCACGTTCTCGGGCTGTTGTTTACGCCACTATCCTGGCCAAACCTACTCGTGTTGTTTCTCACGCTGGAGAGACACCTCTTGTGTGTCTCACTTTCAAACTTTGGGAAGCGTATTAGCTTCTCTGGAGTTTGCAATTCTTGAGGAGAAATCTCGACAGATTAATTTCTCCCCTTGGGGCTTTTATGACTTTACTAAGGATCACAGCTGGAGATTTAAGCAGCTATTTATGTAATAGGTTCGTAGATAGTCACTTTAAGGGAGTTTTGGAACTAAGCAAGGAATCATCTTGTAATCTTTTGTTTTTGTATAGATAAAAAATGAATGAAGTTTTTTACGGATCATGCAATGGATTTTTTTCTTTTAATTAACTTAGTAATGATGTTTTTCTCGCAATGCTAACGTTGGTTTGCTTAGTAAATTATGCAGTATTCGTTTGTTTCTAGTAGGCTGGTAGTTTGGGGATTGTTTTATGTTGCGCGGGCTGAGCGAATTATCCTAATCAGGGAACGCAAGGCGCTTGTTCAGCGACTCGCATTTTCTTGGAATCTAATTGTTGACTCGAGTGTGATCACGCCAGGTCTCTATAACTTGATCTTTTATCTGTTTGTTTTTAATTCAGCGTGCCTAATTCCATGGATAAGCGATCTTTATGCCCTTGTTCTCTAGATGAGATTTCATGATCCCTTAGCTTATATATCATGTTATATATACATAAACCTTGTTTCGATACAGAGGCTTACCTTTTATATGAGTGCTCTAGCGTCGTGAACTCGTAATCACGCGAATGTATCGTCGCTGCGAGTCTCCCTGGCCTGTTGGGTTGTTTTGTTGATTGTTGTTCCGGCCGTGACTCTGTATTAGCTATGACGAGTCCAGCTTTTTCAACACCTGCAAAAGTCCCTGGGGTGGTCCCCTAGGAGAAAGCTCAGACGGCTAAGTTAGGGTGGCCTTTATTGTGAGTTTCTTTTGGTTAAAGTTAACTTATTTGGTCTGTAGTTATTCATTTATAGGGAGGCGATCGTGACCTGCGTGTTGTGCTCATCTCTCCTAGATCGTGGCCTAGCATAGGGTATTATGGTGAATCGTTCCTTTCTGCCAATTCTGGGATTAATCACCTCGAGGCAAAGCGGTGTGCGTCTAGCGGGCTGGTCTATTCTGGCGAAGTGATTACTCGAATGCTTGTTTTTTCCTGAATAAGACTGGGTGAGTTATGTATATACCCCCTCCTATTTCAGCCTGGCCTTCAATTTTGCCATCCCTGACGAGGGCACGTAAGAAGCATATACCAGTCATTCCACTCTTGTGTTGCAGTAAGGGGCTTTCTCTCTGAGGTGGCGAAGCTTCACTTATGCCTCGTAGCGCTGGCTGGTTTCGTCACATTCTCTCACCTTCAGGACTGTCTTGTTATCCTCCTGATCATGGAACAACCTTGTTGGCTCACCGTTGTGCTTTCAACCTCGTTGATCCTTGACCGCCCTACCCTCTTCTCTTTCTTCTATTTCCATCAGTTTCCGCATCATCTCCTTCTGCAAAGCCATAATGATCTGCAAGATCTCGTAGTCATTTGCTAACTTCGTGGTCATTCGGAGCCGTTGTTTGTTCCCTACGAGTGTGAGGGGTGACTGTCTTTCTATATGTGTCACCTCCTCGAATACGAAGTTGTGTTGCAAAATGTTCTTGAAAGCTATTGATGATCATTTCATTGTGCATGAGCAACGCGGGTACTATGTACAACGTTCCTCATAGACGATGCCAGTGTTGAGTCAAATATTTGTATGAGTTGCGTGATCCATGCCCCATTCCTAAGTCCACTCCAAATTCTACAAAACACGGACAGACTAAGTCGGTGCAGAGTCGTGTCCGCTCCGACACTCGAGTCAAGACGAAGATGAACTATATAGAGTTGGTAGCGTGAAGAGGAAGAAGAACAAATGATCTTAACTCGTTTCATGTAAATTCCCCCATTAATTATATTGGTTGCAGATGTGACTTGGTCCAAATCATGCATTTTCCCTCGTAATCGTTGGGCCAGCCCTTCTTTTTGGGCTAAATGAGGGGGAGGTTGGACTGTTTGACCCATACCTTATTAGACACTCTTTGAGAAGACCTATTGTATTGTATAGGTTTAGTGTTATTGAAGTTGAAACTCTCTTTTAGGTATGAAAGTACAAACAAAGAATTGCTTTGTAGACGTAAATAATTAGTTAATTGTTTTCATTTTGAAGTAATTTGAGAATTAAATAAGTTATTATAGATTAGGGTTGGACGCACTAATAATTTAGTTAGATTGGGGCTTATCTTTCTTCTAATTATTTTATATGTTAATTACTTAGGCTGTAACCTAAAGAAAATATAGGTGGCGTAGATGTATTAACTTGATATATAAGTATTGCGGACAGCTAGCGCAGCTCCTTATTAAATAGTATAATTTGGCCGTATTGCCAAACGTATGGGCGGCCGAATTCAGCGTTTGAAAAGCTTATTAAATATAGAGAGAGAGACCCCCCACCCAGTTTTGTTTTAAAGTGTTGGGAAGATTATCCCGATTACAATGAACAGGAGAAAAAAATAAAAATTGTAACACCGTTAATATATATTAAGTTAGAATCACTGTATTAATGAAATAAAACATATTGTTACGTCTTGTAAAGTGTCCATATTCAACGTGACACGGAAATATTGTGACGTATTGAAGTATCATTATATTTTTTGTGACGTTCTAAAATGTTTAGTGTCATTAAATTTTGTGATATGGATTCAGTTTAATGATATGTGCACATCTAACAAATATTTAGTGATACCTAAAGATAGGGCAAATATTGTGATATTTCCTTACCCGTCGCAAAATATGTGTCAATACTGGAATATTTTTTTAGTGAGCATAAATAACTGGGGAATTAATAATTTTGGGTATTAAGAATCTCACGGATCAAGAATTCGGGTTAGATAAATTCGTGGATCTTTTTTTTTCTCAATTCCGCGCAATGTGCTGGTTTTTACTATCATACTTGATGTTTCATTTCAAATGCTTGATGTTTTAACCAAACCTAGTAATGTTTTATCAGAATTCCTTCTTTCCACTAAAATCATGTGTTTTAAAGTTAAATTTGATCTTATAATTTAAAATCTTGTGTTAACATGTTAAATTAACACTTTATACATTTTAACACCGATTCCTAAAATTTTAATCTAAAATTTTAATTTTATTTTAACTGATATATTAGTTTTTTAGGATGATGTTCTAAAAGTTTATATCGATAATTCTATATTTCGAATAATAGATTCTTATATAATGCATGTCTTGATGTTTCAATTGTGTGAATTGATTTTTTTACATTTTAGTATTGATGTTTTATTTTATTTTTCCGATATCAATTTCACATGTTGGTATACACTTTTATGTTTTAAAATTTGTGTGTATTTTTATTCAATGTATGCCTGGATGTATCAATAGTGTTAATTATTTTTTAAATTTTAATATTATGCTTATTTTTTCCGATATTATGTCACATTTTGGTGCATATTTTGATGCTTTAAAAAATTGTGTGCTTTTATTTAATATTTAACTATTTTAATCTAATATATTTTTATTGTCTTAATTTAATTTTTTATATGTTAATTTAATGTGTATCTTAGTGTTTTATTTGGTGTTTAACTATGTTAACGTGTGTTTTTAATCTTTTCATTTGATGTTGAATTATTTTTATTTGATATTTAAATTTTTAATTGTTTGTTTTTATTTGGAGTCCGTCTCTCGAAAGACGGTGTCTCCTTAAGTTATGGAAAACCGAGATTTAAACTTCAAATTAGAAGAAATCAAGATAACAAATTTGGATTGTATTAATCAACTTATAACTATTGCACGTTACACAATTAACTTTAAATATTGTAACTAAAAGTTTTTATCTTTTTATAATTCTAATTCAACCGTATATTTTCATATGCCAATGGAAAGACTGATGTGTATTTTTTGTGTTTTTATTTGATGTTTTAATTATTTTTGTTTAATGTTTGTTTTATTATTTTATTTGATGTTTAACAAAGTTTTATTTTATATTTTAATATTTTATTGGATGTTTAATTATTTGCATAACTATCTTTAAATTGACATGTACATTATATTATTTGATGTATTGAATTTAATTTCTACTTTGAATTATATTATTTGTGTTGTATTATTTTATTTGTTGTTTACTATTTCATTTAGTGATTTTAATTTTTTTATATCACAAAGTCTTGTTTTAAACAGACTAAACTTTAGGTCGGGGTTTATTGTGCAATTATAAAAGTTTTATTTGGGATGGTGTTTTTAAAACATATGCTGATAAATTTAGGGGGCTACTATGAAATTATCAAAATGTTATACATACCACAAAAATATCTAATTTTCAATATTCTTTTCGATTAGAATTCTCCTCCTCCGATCGAAAATCTGTAACCACCGCCAACCGTTGCCTTTCCTCCATCTAACGCCACTATTCTGCCACCTAATGCCACCGCTCTTCCGCCGTGATTCTGCCTTTTTGTTCTGTAGTTATCGAGATCGAAGCTTCGCCGGAGATGAGCTATCGAGATCGACGTTTCCTTCTGATCACGGCGCTACGACGAGGTGAACGGTGACGCCTGAGTTAAGCTCTGGAAATCGATGTCGGTGATGCCTCCGGATTCGACGAAGACGACACTTCAATCAATAACAGTTTTGCTTCGATTGACGACGCTGACACTTTGATTGGTGACGACGGTGCTTCAATCAGCGAAGGCAACGCTTCGATAGGCGACGACGACAATTCGATCGACGACGAAAATGATGGAGTCGACGGTAGACGCGCCTGGCAGAGGCATTGCGACGACGTTGGAGGAGTGTTGCGACGACGACAGAGGAGTGTTGCAACGACGACAGAGCAAAACGCAATGAAAAGAAAGGTGTGTGTTGCACGCGCCCGAAGGAAGAAGATGACGCGCATGAATCTCACGCACTGCCGGAGGTGATGATGGCGATGGACGGCCACGGCCACGACGGAGCTGAGTTTCGATGTCTGAGAGGTGAGTTTTTAATTTTGTGTTTTTTTTGTTTTTTTAAGACTCATTGAGGTATAATATTCGTTTGACTGACTTATTATAATCAAAGATTGTTTGGTCCAGTGGTTAGTTCTCTTGTTGTTGAGGTTACAGGTCTCGGATTCGAAGCTCACTATGATCTTTTATTTTGAAAATTTTATGTTATTGATGCATATGATGAGATTTAATATTATTTGGGCGAGTCTATGCTTAATAAGAGCCTTTGGTGCTGTGGTTATTGCTTTACACATTGAGGTTAGTGACCCAGGTTCAAATCTCACCAGTTTTTTTGGAATTGTTTTTATTGTTGAGGTACTGTAGATTTTTGTTGATGTTTGTAGCTTTTTTTTCCTCTTATGTTGATGTTTTTCATTATTCAGGTGAGATTTAATTGATATGCGTTGATGTTTTGTAGTTTTTTTGGGTGACGTGGATTGATATTTGTAGTTTTTTTATTTCCTTATATTGATATTTTTTATTTTCCAGCTGAGCTTTTGGTAATAAGAGTTGATGTTTGTAGTGTTTTTTTCTCATGTTGATATTTTTCATTTTCTGAATGAGTTTCAAGTGTTAAGAGTTGTTGTTTGTAATTTTTTTTGATGATATAGGGTTATATTCATAGCTTTTTTAAAAAATTGACGTTTTGTGATTTTTTGAGTGAATAATTTATACTCTTGAGGTACCGTAGTTTCATTGTTGATGTTTTTATTTTTTTTCCTCATGTTGATTTTTTTTATTTTTCAAGTGAGTTTCATTGATATGAGTCAATGTTTTGTATTTTTGGGTTATATCGGTTGATATATTTTACTTTTTTTTATTCACTCGTGTTGATATTTTTCATTTTCTAGGTGAGTTTTAGGTTATACGAGTTAATGTTTGTAATTTTGGGTGACATGGGTTGGTTTTTTTTATGTTGAAGTTTTACATTTTTTGGGTGAATTTAAAGTAATAGGAATTGATGTTTTTATCTTTTGGTTGATATTGTTGTTTTTGTAGTTTTTTTAAATTGATAATTGGAGATTTGTTGATGTTTTATGTTTTTAAGGATTTTAATGATTTTTAGTTGATGTTTTGTTAGTCATAGTCGACGTTTTTTTCTTCAATTTTTTTTTCAATTTTTATTTATTTTAAATATTTTTTGCTACAATTTTTAGTCGGTGTTTTATAGTTTTTCGTCGATGTTCTGCTATTTCTTCCTGATATTTATAATTTTCAGTTTGATGATCATATTAATAATTTGTATTTTTTAAAAAAAAATTAAAAATCTTTTTTTATAAAAAAATTGCTGGCTGGAGATGGTGGGAAAATGATAGGAAATTTTTGGATAAAAAAGTCCCTGAAAAATATTAGCGATAGGTCCCTGTAAAATTATTCGAGATAGGTCCCTGGAGATAGAATATAGCTAGAATTGTATAAAAGCCCTTACCTGAAGTTTAGTCTGCCTCACATGAGACCATCTTTTTATATATTTTTTAACTATATTATTTGGATATGGTCTCCTGTGAGGCAGCCTAAACTTTAGGCAGGGGCCTTTATGCAATTCTAGTTATAATCTAAATACATGGACCTATTTCTAATAATTTTACAGGACCTATTTCTAATAACTGTACAGTGACCTATCACTAATATTTTTTCAGGGGTTTTTTCATCCAATTTTTTCCCATCATTTTCCATCTGCAATCTGCATAAAAAAATTGAAAATATTTGAAAATGTATTTTCAAAAAAATTAAAATGAAAAATTAATATAATCACCGAACTGAAAATTATAAGAATCAGCAAAAAATATCAGAACATCAATGAAAAATAAAAAAAACAACTAAAAAATTAGAGCAAAAATATATTTAAAATCAAATAAAACAGTAAATAATATATTGAAAATCAAATAATAATCGATAAATGATTGAAAAAACATCAACTACAACTAACAAAACATCAACTAAAAATCATAAAAATATCAACAAATCTTCAATTACCATTTTAAAAAATAAAACTACAAAAATCGACTAATATCAATCAAAAACTAAAAATATCAATTCCTATCACCTAAACTTCACCCAAAAAATGAAAAACATAAACATAAGAAAAAGAACACTACAAAAAATAACCTATGTCACCCAAAACTACAAACATCAAATCGTATAAAACTCAGTGAGAAAATGAAAAACATCAACATGAGAGGAAAAAAAGTAAAAAATATCAACAAAATATAACCTTTTTTTTTTTTACAAAACATCGACTCTTGTCAACTACAACTCACCGGAAAATTAAAAACATACACATCAGAAAA